>JARHVA010003976.1:462500-712500 GCA_037957365.1 Torreya grandis
ATTATCACAATAATCTTAGCTTGTTCCACTAGAATACTATCACTACAAAGAACATGGACCAAAAAAATAAAAAGGTGTGAAAAATAAGAACTTATTTAAATTCATAAAATGCACAAATATCAACACCATTATAAAATTATTCATATTTTTAATAGATGTTTATGAAGGATGTATTTAAATGCAATTTATAATTATCCAGGTAAAACTACTGGTGCATTCTTCAAACCAAAAGGCACTACCTTTTATGTGAATGATCCCCATTTAGTTTTAAAATTAGTCTTAGCTTGGTATTCTTCTATGATTAGAATTAGATGAAGCCCATTGAATCCATCTATATATGAGTATACTTCATGACCTATGATTAAATTGAGGACTTCATCCATGAATGATATTAGAAAAATATCATTGATTCAACCATCATTGATTGCATGGTAGTCTCCAAAAACCTATATCTCTCCATACCTCTTTGGTTGTATCACTTTGAGACTTACCCAATTTATTTTTCTACTAAATCAATGATTCTTTCTTATTACTTTCAATCCAATTTAGCCTATAGTTTTATTTTCATGTTAGGGTTTAGTATGTATATGTATTTTTTAACAAGTTGAGTGCACTCTTTCAAATATATGTTCATCTCCCCCAACGATGGATCTACACCTTTTATTTTAAATAATTTGGTCAAGAAAACATCTTGATAGTCTCATAGTAGCTACAATGCCTTTGAGATCAGCTCTTATCGTTAGTAATATCCTATAGTCATAAGCTTACGAACTAAATTTATTCTTATACTTTATTAAATATTTTTAAGGGGTTATTAATAGACTTTGTTTGATGCATTGTGTAAATCATCTCATAGAGTATTTACACAGGCTGTCTTCTTTAACTTTTTATGTGCTTTGGGTTAGTGTTGGTTCAAATTCCCTCTCTGATTCAAATAAGCCTTCCAAATTTAAATCTTTGTCACTATTGTTAGAATCCATCAACTTTTCTATTATTCTAATACAAGGCTTAATAAAAATTTATTCCTATTGAATATCCTTGTAATTTTGAAGTTTCACATTCAAATAATGAGTTTCTTCTTACTATGATGATGAATATATTATATATCCTAAATCTTCTGCTCATCCATGAAATAGAAAGAGTTTAAGTTTTTGTAATCCATTATGAACTAAAGGTTTATCATATTCAAACATAAAAGTCTAAATGAAATATTTTTTTATTTTTGCGCAATGTTTGGTCTCTCTCCTATGCTCTTGATGCATATCCCATGATGTTGGTAGTGGCACTAGTGTATTGCTAAATATGTCCACCCAATACCTTGTCTCTACTCTTACACAAACCATATATCTAAACATTTATTAATGTGTAGCTATATACATTGGCCTTGTTAAAATAATGTCTTTTTAAATTTTATTATAGGTAGTAACTGAAACCATGCACATAAAAATTCACATGCCCCTTCCCAATGTATCTTCAGATATTTATGCACTACCCACCAAGTCAAAAGAATAAATTTTAATGCATATACTGTTATATTGACTCTTAGATACACCTCTATCACATGGTTCTCTAGCCTAAAGATGAATATATTAACATCTTTTACCATGATTAATTGAGGTAACTAATGTTCGATGGTGAACACCATGCATAAAGGTCATATATCATGATCTCATCTCATCAAATTTAACATGTGTGTATCTAAATCACCACTTATAGAATATTTTTTTCTCAAGATAAAACACCATCTATATTAAGTTTAATATAATCCATAATTTTTATACTATTATTATATAAGACATCCATTTATGACCTAATAGGATATTACACTAATGGAGAGGCATAACCTTCAGGTTAAAATTTTGTCATTGGTGATTTTATTATTACTAGTTTTCAATATGGCTACTTTGTGAGTTGTGATTAGTTCATGCATGGGTTTTAAAAATGATATTAAGAATATTTAATACATTCCTCTAAGAATTTTTTCTTATTTTAGACCAACTATTATCATCATATGTATATGGTGTCTCTGGTTCCTTTAGAATTATGTATATCTTTTGTTCCACTTTATTCAAAGGGATGGTAACTATATTATCTCCTTGATGAGTCTCTAGTTAGTGTGCACTATGTTAATAATAATTTAACTATCATAATCTAATTTATTACCAATTAAGGTAGGGTAATGGGTATCGATAGTATTCTTATCAATGACTTCAAAATAATTGTTCAGACTTAGTTTAATGACTCTAATCTCCACATCCTTGAGATGACCAATCAATTCTACTTACACATAATCTACAAAGATGAGGGTAATATGATTATAGTTTATTTGTGGCCTACCAATATATTCCCATGTTGATCTAGATATCATATTCATAGTAATCTCAAAATCAAATGTAATGTTAGGAATTTCATGACCTAAAAACTAAATATCCATGAAAAAGTCAACATTCACAGGCTTCTTAGTTTTCATATACCAAACAACCTTATTTTTATGTCATTTCCCTTGATGTGCACACTGTAAAAAATTATGTAAAAGGTTAGTAATATTTTACCATATAACCTCATTGTATACTGTAGCATGTAACTTTAGTAACTGTTTGAAAGAAGTTATAACTCCTTCCTACTTCATTATGGATATAATATTCCCATACATCTATAAATTAATGGTTGTTGTTTCTCATCCTAAAAAATTATACTATTGTATATTTTATATAAACTAAGTTTATTAATACATCAAAGTATTTTCCCTTATAGGATAAAGATATTTATCAGGTTTAGTTTTTTTCATTCCTAATAAACTGGCATATCCAAAAGTGAAAATCCTTAATTTTGATGTTATTGTCTAGTAACTACCTAGATGAATATGTTCTACTAAGATTATGCATTGATCAGGTTTACATTACACACTAGCTTTTCCTTCTTTTGATTCTTGAGAAATAGATAGTATTAAATTTGATGTTGGATTTCAATTTTCCAATACACACATGAGGTCTATTTCTTTGGATTGGTAGGTAAATTATTTGCATATTGATTGTATTCTCCTTATAAATAACATTGCATAGGTGGTTAGGGTTATTGATTGTCAATATTATAAATTCCTTAATACCTTTCTCAATATCTTCCCATGTATCTTATTCTATATTTTCCTATATTTTATTGGTATCACCATCCTTAACACTGATATCCAATATATCCTCCTTTCTAGGTTTGTTATGCATTATACCTTCCATATTAGTACTAAGGTAAACTTGGAGTCCAATTACATTGATGTGGATTCACATTATTCTAAGAAGACTAATATTAGTGTTATGAGTACGATGTAATATATCTAACCAAACCCTAAGGTTGGTATTATGGTGAGGAATGTATCTACTAAAGACTACCTTGTGTCACACTTTCTATGTCCACATCTAGGCTTAGGATACCCTACTTCATAATGGTAACTACTATGTATCAATAGCAAATACATTATTTATAATATCTTATTTAACTCTTGTAGAGATCTACAACTCATCTCACTATGATTTATTAACTTTAAAAGGTTTCAGTACATACTTTGTGATTTTTGGATATATTCTTATAAAAGATAACACTTTGAATTAACATGTCTGACTACTTTACAAATTTCAAAAAACTTTATTTTAAGTTTCATATAGTCATTCCTATGGTGGAATTCTCAAAAACATTCTATATACCATAATTCTAATTTAGGGTTATCATTATTTTGCATCTCATCCATTATTATCATAAATTCATCCAGTTTTGTTTCTAATTTAAAACTTGTTGCTAAAAGGTCTCCATAATCCTTAAATTTCTCCACTCATAAAGTAACATATTAGGAATAAACCTTCTTTAAGAATTGGGACTACTCAATGACACATATAATTCTTGGTCATAGCCCTTATATGAACCAAAAAAACTTATCTTTATCTCTTAGAATGAAATCAATCTTATTCATTACATCAAAAAACCTATAATCATAGTTCCTGATCGATTATTCATAATTTTGTCAAATCTCCTTTAGGTATTGAATAGTTTGACTTGTACATTTATTATCCTTAAAATTCATTTCTAACATATATTTAACCTGTTTAAATTAAAATTATTTACATTTCTTTTACAAATGAACTCTAAGGGTCACCCTAATGTACAAGATAGCATTTCTTAACATCATCAAATGTTAGCCCATTAACATTCAATTGAATATCATAAGTTACCAAGTATTACTCATTATAAATAAACATGCTTGTATTGAGTGACATTTTTGTCACACTAGAAGTTTTTAACACTAGTCTATATACATTAGTGACTGTAACTGTAGGTGTATGCACACTCGTGACTATGAATATATTTGTCTTCACACTAGTGAATACAATTAGGGACTTGTATGTATTAGTATTTTCAAGTATCATAAAAATAAATATTGACTCCTTTTTCTTCTTCTTATCTATTTCCTACTTTATCTTCTCACTTATCTTACCAAACTTATCTTTAAAGGAATCAAACTAATATATATCTATCTCTTATCTTGCACTTATTCTCCAAAATAATATATTGGTTTGGGGGATATGTACTCTTGAAGTGAATGATCTAAAATTTTAAATTATTCTAACTTTGAACTTGAACCTAACTTCTTCCTAAGTATATTCGTTCCCAAGTCTAGACAAAATCCCTTTCATTAACTATGATCTATTTATATCTTCTAGTTATTCAAATGCTAACCTACCTTCTTCTTCCTACTCTGTGAGTCCCATATCTACATTATTTATATTTCTCTATCCATCTTCATTAGGACCTTTTATCTACTCTATATATTATTTTATTTCATCATCTATCATATCCTCTCTTTACACATTTCAATCTCTATCTTGTTCTACTCTACCCCTACTTGTATTCATAATTAACTCTATATTACTCACTTTATCCCATCTTATACATTGTCAAAGCTCCTTTCTAATCATATAATTTTATTTTCACTCTATCTCTTCTCATCCTCCAAGTTATGGGGTCAAGTTCAAGTTTCTCTACTTAGTTTGACATCATTTACTTCTATTCCGCATACACCCCAATGGTTCTTTAAGTGCCTACTCCATGTTAGCAAGAGTAAGAACCACAAATTTTTCCATAAAAATAATTTTGACCAATGTATGTATTCATTGAAGTAAATTACCATAGATTACTCTAACAAAATGTTATTTCACATATTCAAAGGCCAAATAACCTTACACAATAAATTCCATGATATAGTCATCAATTGTAATCTAGGTCTAGTAGTCCATAGAGTGGGTCTAATAAGTATCTATACTTTACATGATATACAACATCTCTTATATATAGACTATACACTCTATCCTTCTTGGTTGTAACTAATAATACTCCATTATTGATAACCACATAGATAAAAATATAGGTAATTCACACCAGAACATTTCATAAATATATATGTATCTATGTTCTTAAATAGTCTCCTTTACAATCACTTTAACTCTTCTTACTTATTTATCTATAAAATTATATATTCTCATCCAACCATATTTCTTAAATCTCTCTATCTTGGTAACCATCTCATCATATTTCAAAAATTCCATGCTCAATACCATTATTAATATAAGTTCTTAGAAACCTCCAATACATGATGATTATAGAGATAACTTATGCAATTAATAGCAAAAAAATATATGTTTTTATCAATTCATATTGAACGATGCCATTAATTACTATGCTGAGGTCATTATATGAATACATACAAGTTTAATGTATACAGAATAATCAGTATAAACTATATGAAAAATAGATCAAAATATCCACAATACTCACTACACATAGATCATAAGTAAAAGACATATAGGAAAACTATTCAAGACATTTATTAATATTTATCACATATCATAACCATATTGTATTATAATTGAGTGATATAAGTATCATATTACAAAGTGTTATCTCTTAATAGTCCATCCTTTAGATATGCCAAAATGAAAGACTCATCACATTCTTCAATCTATTACTTATGCTTACAAGATTGAATACATATAGATGATTATACAAAATATAAAATCATATTATTTTCATATGTTTTTGTATAATATACCTTGAGATTTTATAAATATGTGTTCTTTACCCAACATTATTCTTTGTGTCGAAAGGACTTCTAAATCCTTGTTTTCATGAATCAACTAAGTAATTGATATCTTACTTTTGGTCGGTAGTAGTGAGTGTATAAATACTTATAGTAAGGTGATATATTGTTTGATTAAGTTTATACATGCTTATATTTTCAAAATTTAAACAATATTTTGACTTTGTGAGGTTCATCGTGGTTGATTTTATTCTTATTTGAGCATAATAATTTCTTTAAGGACATTAAAAATATCTTATGTTTTGTGTTTTACCCTAAATGGTGTGAGATGAATTATTTATCTTGAATTAAGTAAAACTTAGGTAAAATTATGAATTGGTTTAACCCAAAAAATAATAGAATTTGATGACATGTTTGCATGCCTTTAAAGGTTAACACTTTAGAAAGGGGAAAAAAGGGATTATAACATAATAAGTTTATAATCTTGGTGTTCATTTTTATTACATGGAAACCTATGCTAAATGAAATTTTATCTATAATTTTTATTGAGTCATGCTATAAGAATGAGTGACATCCTAATAAAAAAAAATTAATTCTCAATTTGACTTGAATGAAGATTCTTGATGGAACCATTCAATTGATACAATAAAAATGGATAACATGGTGACCTCCCTAATCTTATTTTTTATGCTATTAGTTAATAACATCATGTCTCAAGTAATCTTATAAAATTAAAAATACTATGTGCTTATTTAAATGTAAAATTTTCTTGTGTTTTAGATATTTTAGACTTCAATATTAGTCCAATTTAATAACTAAGGCATATTTTAAGCTAAATGTTATATAATTTGTCAACTATAAAAAACTATGAGATAATTTGAAACTAAATGATGATCAAATTAGTCTAATTTTAGAAGACAATGGGTGTTGAAAAAATATTTTTAAGATGCATCTGCATGTCAAAAATAAAGTGTTTCACTCATTAAATAACTATAAGAAAAAAATTAACCATGAATAAAAGTAAATATTTCTTAAGTTAAAGTGTTGGAATAATTTTTAATTAAGTGGTATATAAATTCCATTCACATTAAGTTACAGTAATAAATAAGTAAATAATAATATATTTTATTATTTACATTATGTGATTTAAACTATGCATTAATAAAGAATAAAATATATGTTATTAAAACTTACCATTGGGTGGGAGGTTCAACCTACTAATTACAATGGTTTAATCCACTTATAAATGATTATAAGTGATAAAATAATTAACCCAAACATACTGAACACATTAAAACTCAAACATTCAAATTTATGTGAAGAAAATTTCTGAGAAGAAGTGAGAAGGAGAGGAATTAATGTATTGGGTAAAATTGGTTTGTTGAGTTAATGAATAATTTTTTTTGGGTTGGTTATATCCATGTGAGGTTTTAATAATTTCATGTATATTCTAAATTCTAAATACCAAATAGAGCAATACATCTCTAACCTTACCACCCTTTCATATATTTTTATATAAAAAGAATAAGTTATGTCAAATTTTGATTATAAATATAAATACTCTCAAGAACTTATCATGCTTAATAATGTTATTGAAAACACTAGAAACCATAAAAATAAAACTAAACCTACTAATGGAAAAAAGGGGAACAAGAAATATGGTAAAACATATCATAAATTCAAATTCAGTGGAAATTTTAATTTGTGTTTAAAGAATTTTTTTTAAGAATATAATTAATGAACATTGAAAATAAACAATGGAACAATGTTACATTGACAAAGTGAGTTAACCACAAATCCGAGACAAGACATTTGAACAATGTTACATTGACAAAGTGAGCAAACCAAAAATTTGAGACAAGATATTTGACAAGTGTGGAAACCATCAAATGGATTAAAACCTCACAATTTATTAAAAGTCATTCAGTAATTAATTATTCCAAGTACATATCAAGAAGGAGATAATAATACGAGATAGAGAATGGATTTAGGCTAAAATAACATATCAAGGATACAATAACAAGATCAAGATTATACAACATTGAAAATGAGAGATACGAGATTAATAAATATATCGAGAAGTAATATGGAGTTACATGTGTAAGATTCAGCATGTGTGCCAAGTGTCCTTAATATTCTTAGAAGAGAGGGTGATGTGTGTTCCATGTGGAGGGATATTAATCACATGCAAGTAACTATGAAATAAAAAAGTGGACTAGAGAGATGAGTGACACCTTGATAGTTGAGGATAAAGTACATTTATAAATGTAATAAATGTTCACATAAATAAAACTTAGGATAATCCTATAAATCTATAGGAAAATACCTAAATTAAAGTTAATTCTACAACACTCCCCCTCAAGCTTAGTTAGGGGTTAAAAAAGTGGATAAAACCTTTTATGAATAAGGAAGGGACTTGAAATTATATATTACTTCCCATTAATAGAAACTTCATTAGAGAGAAATTAGAATAGTTTAGATAATAAAGAAGAGGAGGTGCCTATTAACATATGATTTCAATAAGGGGAGATTAGTATTGTGTTAGTGAATAAAACAAATCAATTAAAAACACACTAAACTAACACCCTAAGCCTATCTCAAAATATAATCTTAGTGAACAAAAAAAAATGGAAGACACAACTAAAACATGAAGGAAATAACTATCTTCACCTTCCTTAAATTATTCAAAATGCTTGTTGTAGTGGCTTGCTCATCTTTGTGCTCATGAATTCTAAATCAATGAAGTGTGGCAACCTCCATCTCCCCTCAGAACCATCTTTGGATTTGGATTAGATTGGATTGAATCAATAGTTGGGAATTTTAAAACTAATTTTCATGAATATTTGGAATCAATTCAACATTATAACTTAACATATGATATTTTAAAATTCAGTAGGCAAGTCCTCCTATTTATAGAATTTCAAAAATGGTTAGAATGAAGCTAAACCATCCATCTCAATATGGAGATGTGTGGCTAAGGATTAATTCAATTATGTAATTAAAATTCATAAATAGGCTCATCAATGTTTGGGATATATAGGCATTAACTAGACATGAAGGGTCTAAATGAGGCATGGGAGGCGTGAATCCTGATATTTACAACATTTATGATCTAGGGATGTCTTCCCAAGAAATTAGGTCATCTAATGATGTAGATATTAAATATTCATTTCCAAAAACATATTATTCAACAAGTTATATGGAATTATTAATTAGGCTCATGATTTGGTTTAGTTAGTTCTTAAGCATGATTAAGCACTTCGATGCAAATCTTGGCAATTTATGCACAAATTAATCAAATTGGTTAGAATGTCCTTTTATTGGTCCAAAATTTGACTTGATTAGAATCAAGATGTTATTTTATATGAATTAAATATTTCATCCCATTTAGGATGTTTTCAACACCAAATAAAAAGGCACATGTCTTATGCAAAATATTTGATATAAAAGAGCAATCGAAAGCACCTAAGTGTAAAATTAGCATTTTGATTCAAAATGATCTGATCAATGTTATTTTGCTCATAAATTGAATTATAACATTTAGTAATACTTTGGTAAAAATTTTCACTTGAATATGTTAGTTTTGAAAAATTTAATGTGTTTTAGTGTTTTTAGGCCAAATTGTACATTTTGGTGGAAATTGGTCAAAACTCTGATTGATGGTCATTGGTGTCCAGATTTAGGTGTCTATAGTTTTCCATTATTTGGTGAGGAATTAAAATTTATAATCATAATAATGTCTTCTTAAATAATGAAAAGGACATATATGCCTATAACTATAATGATGATGAACTAACTACATGGTACCCCCTCGAGGGAATGGTTGGCACAAGGAAAGATCAGCAAATGGTCCCTTGAAAATAAAGAAGTGAAATGAGGGGACCAAAGAAAGGAAAATTATGGGTTGAAAACACAAATTTGTTTGAAAAAGTAGTCAAAACCATTGAGAATGCAAGTGGGATGATGTACAATTGTTTTCCCAAATGAGGTTATAAGCATTCTACCCTAATAGTGGCAATGGGGTATGATAACACACTAATTTTCCCAAAGGTAGTTAGTATCATTGAGAAGATGGATCTATCTTAGGTAAGATAGACAAAAAATATAGAAACATGCCCCTATATGGGTAGAAAAATTAAAGTGGTGACAACATAATGATTTAACCAAAGGTAGTTATAATTGTTAAGAAATGCAGGTGGGATGTTGTGTAATGGTTTACCCAAAGGTGGTTATAATAATTAGACCCAAATTATGGAAAATATGACTAATTTGGCTGATGATGATAATCAGATACAGAGGATAAAGATGAATTAGGACAGCCTGCTAGAGTGAGATGCTCATTTGAACTAACAAAGGTTAAAATTTGTTCATTATTTAATTACTCTATTTGGGATATTATTGGGATTGAATCAAGATGTTGGTGTTTAAAATATGTTAATGTCATAATTATTAAATAGACTTCTTAAGGCTTATGTTTTTTATAGCACATGTCGATAGGCATCATGGTATAACATCACGAGGAATTGGCTGAAATATGCATAAAGAATGACTCCCATAATCCAATACTCAATAACAAATAATACATCAATGATAGAAACCATGATGTGAATGTAGACATATAAATACAAATGGATTTAGGTGTATGTGTGTGTATGAAATAATCTAATGAATGCACATATATTGAACCAAGGCAACGGTATTGAAAGCAAACAAACATGCATACACAAAAATAACAAAGAAACAAATAATTTAAATTTAAGCCATACAGACATTACCCCTAGAAAATATGTGACAACTTAACAAACTAAAAAATTTGGTGAATAGAATATAATGAAGGGGGTGGTGAAGCTATTTCCATATGCACTAGGCAAGTGGACACTACCTACATAGTTCTATGGATGTAATATCCTATAAAACCTTTAGGGCAAATGTAGTTCTCCTAATAAATAAGTAGAAAATGATAATAGATAAAAACAAATATAATGGTGATACAATAGTAGGAATGGTCTTGAAAAATGGAAAGTGCATGGGAGAAAAGGAAAACAAGGATGGGGAAACTAAGTGACAAGTTATTGGCTTATAACTTAGTAAGGGTTCCTAGAATCCTTAAGGTATAAAAGTGATCAATGTTTTTGGTTTTTTTAAATGGTTTTACAAATGTTTTTAGAATTATTGGAGTATATCAAATCAATTGATAATGACAAGACACTAAATGGTTTAATCTCACAAAATGGTGAGAGCATTACTTAGGTTGCTCACAAAATGATGAGAGCATGGCTGGAAAGGGCAACTGAGATGACCTAAATAAGTATTGTGCACTTCCTACATAGTCCCAAAGTAAGACTTCAAGTCACTATAGTTCTACCCTAAAGCAGAGGAATCTAACTAGTGTAGTAGTTAATTCAAATAAAATAGGCATAATTTGGATAAAGGCATAATAAAATATAGAGAATTGCTAGTTGGTATGTCAATGCTCAATAAACAAATGTTACCACTAATTTTCCCATAAGTATCTATAACTAGGAAATAATGGCATAGATCAATGGTACTAATTTTCCCATAGGAGGTTATAATTAGTAGCAATACTAGTGATAAGAAAGGAACAAAAAAACAAAAGATGCAAGCACTAAAACTTTTATTATACTGCTCAAAAATATTATCTCTATCTAAAATGATCGAAACAACTATTGAAATTGATCAAATCCATTGGTGCTAAAAAATGTGTAACTAATGGTGAAACCAAGGTCAAATGGACTAGGTAGATGGGATTGAAAACATGCTTGGTCAATAAAGCAAAATGGTAAAATGGATAATAAATAGGCTAAGAGGAATATAATAATAATGATATTCATATAAAGAAGAATACTAATAAAATGGCATAACTGAAATGGTCCTTATATACATTACACCATAGTACTTAATCATAGTACCACTTGAGGTGAATAATATTCATCAACTCAATCAGTTCATCTTTATCTCGTGTGGTGAGCCTTTATGATCCCAAGCCATAATATTTAGTTATGATGAAAGGCCATATCCATTTTAGTTTAAATTTACCTTTATGGTTCTTCTTGGTTGTGGTATTCTTTTATTTTTATTTAAGAAAAAGATCACAAAATTCAAATATTCTATACTAGGCATGCTGATTGTAGTGGTCTTTAAGTTGGTTATGATATTCCTCAAGATTATTTAGCATAGGTATGCATTTTTCATCAAGTAGGTCTAGCTCTTATAGGCAATCTAATCGATAGTCATGATCATCTAAGACATGCTTGAAAGATATGTGTAGTGAAGATAACTCAAAGTCAATAGGAAGTATGGATTTTATACCATAAACAAATGAATATTGAGTGGCTCTTATGGGTGTATGATAGTTGGTATGGTATGCCTAAAGGGCATAGAATATCTGAAGGTGCTAATCATGACTAACATTATTGATAATATTTTTGAGAATGCTGACAATTATTTTGTTTGATGCTTTAGTCTATCCATTACCTTACGGGTAATAAGTTATAGAAAAATATAGTGTGATATTGAATTCATCACATAACTTGTCAACATCCTTATTCTTGAATGATCCTCCATTATTAGATATAATTTTAGAGGGGATACCATAGCAATAGATGAAATGGTTGAAAATGAACTTAGAAATTTTCTTTCCAATCATGTGAGGGGTATATCTTTAACCAACTTAATGAATAATTCAATGGTGATAAGATATTTTTATGCTCATCTAAAGATGTAGGATTGATTTTCCCAATGAGTTTGAGTTCCCATGTAGGAAATGGCTATGGTGTTAACATTAGTTTTAGAGTCTTAGCTAGAGCATGAATCAGATTGGTATGTCATTGACATTTATCACACTTTTTTACATATGCAACTACATTTACATCTATTATGGAACAATAATAACTAGTACATAAAATATTTTTGAATAAGACTTCCTTACTAGAGTGAGCTCCACATACTCCTTCATGTACTTCCCATAATGCTAGTGTAGATTATATCAAAATTAAAAAAACAAATCAGACTTCCATCAAAACTATGGTGGTAGAGAGTTGATCCAAGTAGAGTATAACAAGTGCAGTGGTGGATAAAGGATTTGGTTTCTTTTTGGGATAGTTCAAGTGGTATAACTTGGTCATGAAGATAGTTATAAAGTTCTAATTACCAGATAAAATTAAGACCAACAAGATCACAAATCATTACAATAGTTGAAAGTTCATGAGCTGGTGTGAAAAAATTCTCATTGAGGAAATGATACTCTCTATATTTATCATTTTGTCAAATTAGAGGGATGATAGTAGCCATGGCATGTATAGTTCTATTACTAGCCCTTGGTATATGCTAAAATTAGATATCTACAATTTACTATTTTAGAGTGTTGACCATAGCTTTATAAGGAACCAACTTGTTATCCTTAGTTTGGAAATGGTTTGTGACCTAATTGATGATTAATTGGGAATTATCATAAAGCCTGAGATAAGATATGTTACACTATACTTTATAGCGAAGACCTATAACAAGTGCTTCATACTCAACCATGTTATTTATATAAAAAAAATGATTCTAAATGAATAAGGAATTAGATCCCCTTATGGTGTAATAAATAAGAGGCCTACCCCCAATCCATATGTAGTAAATGATCAATAAAATGTAGTTTTGAATTCTAATATTCAAGAGGTATGTCAATGATGGTCATTATGAATTCATCAAGAAATTGGAATGTGAGTGGCTTTATATCTGCAAGGGGTGCTTTAGTAAGTTAATTTACAAGGACCTATCCATTTATTACTTTCTAATTGACATACTCTACGTAAAACTCACTAAGAGGCATGATCCACTTGGCCATTATACCTTATAAATCTATTTTATATAGTAAATACTTGAGTGGATCTAATTTTGAAATGACCATGATCTTATTGTTTAACATGTACTATCACAATTTATGAGCTACAAAGACCATGGCTAGACATGATTTCTAAATAGGTGTATAATTGTGTTCATATGTGACCAATGTATGACTTAAGTATTATATTGCATGTTATTTTCCATTATCATCATGTTGAGCTAGAAGTGCCCCCAGATAACTATTTATCATTGATAGGTACAACAAAACTAGTTTTCCTAGCATAGGGGGTAACAAAATGGGAAAATTTTCTCAATAATATTTTATCTACTAAAAATCTATTTGGCAGTGATTATCCTAGTGGAATGCAATTCCCATATTTAGAATATATGTAAATGGATGACACTTGTCTATTAATTGAGATATGAAGCATCAAATTGACTAGATTTTTTTCCTATTAACTATAGAGCTTCTTTAAATTGGTTAGTGGTAGCATATTTGTTATAGCTTAGACTTTAGATAAATTGTAATGCCTCTACAAGACACGATGAAGCTAAGTAATTTTATTGATGTTACTCCAAATACACATTTCTTTGTATTTAGTTAGATTTTGTACTCATGCAGTCTTTCATATATTCTATGTAGTATTATTGGGTGATTGACACTAGTCTTTGATTTTTCAAGAATGTCATTGAAATAGTCTTTAACAATATCATGCATCATATCATGTAATATGATTGTCATGGATCTTTAATAGGTGGCCCTTACATTCTTAAGACCAAATGACATAACCTGATAATAGAATGTTCACCATAGAGTGGTGAACATTGTTTTATATTAGTCTTCTAGTGATATTATGATTTGGTTGTATCCTAAAAAATTATCTATTAATGAAATAATTCCATAACCTGTAGTGGAGTCGATGATCATGTCAATATTAGGTAATGGAAAGTTATCCTTAAGGCAAGTTTTTTTTATGTCTCAAAAATTTGTATAAATTATGATTCCTTTAGGCTTTTTTATAATAAGTACAATATTAGATATCTATTCTAAGTAGTCAATGGATTGAATACATCATAATTCTAAGAGTTTTTCCAACTCTTTCTTTACTAATATAGCAATTTAAGGATGCATCTTGCATAGCCTTTTATTAATTGGTTTGGCATTAGGATTTACCACAAGGTGATGTAAAACTAAAGTGGAGTCCATACCTGGCATGTCAAAATAAGCCCATGCAAAGATATCTACAAAGTCTCTCAATAGAGATACAAAGACTTCACATTCTTCCTTAGTGAGGGATGTACCTACTTTTATCCATTTTTGGGTCCAATGGAATCTTGATGTTTACTTCTATTATATATTTGACTAAAAGGGTTAAGCTATCTTCTTGGATATTAGGTAAAGACTTGAATTATTGTACTATATCAAGGTCCTTTTTTAGGACTTGCTCTTTAACTTCTCTTAGGAATGATGAATCTGAGTACCATGTGATCTAGCCATGTGATAAAAATAGTAAAAAATTCTTGAAGAATTCAATCAAATAGTTGTTTTTACTCAAAACTAAACTAAAATCTATGGGAAAGTTCATTTTTGGTATAAATTTGAAGAAGAATGAACACCCCCATATAATGACACCTAAAATAAGTTTTTACCACTAGACTAGCCTTTATCTTTACTTTTTACCTAGTTAGAAAGTACCTTAAAGAGGTTTTCACTTTAGAACATCAATATTTTATTTATTTTTTTTTTACTAAGGGTGTTCACCTGCTCTCCAAAATAGGTTTTAGGATGTAATGTGATTGACAACCCTGAATTATGATCTCCTAATGGAATGTAGTCTCTAAGGCCTACAAAATCATAGAATGCCTCATCATTCTAAAATTCATCAATCAACAAACTAGATTCTTTTTGGTCTTAATCTATCAGTTGGGGATAGTATAATGGTAATGGGTTATTATGAATTATTAGGCTAAGGTTATATCTAGAATTATTATCAAATAGGTTAGTCTCAACTAGGTCATCAAATATAAGGCTATGATCAGACTCTACTTCACTATCAGTATCATCATCACTAATCATGAATGAAGGAACTTGAATAAGATATGTGGGGTCACCCTCAAGCAGTTTAAATCTAAGTCCATAGGGTCTTTTGTTTTTGGTCATGGAAATTGGCTTAATGGTTCCTTGTTGATTCAGTTTGAGGACTCTTCCATCATAATCTTAGTGTTTCATGATCTAATTGGGAATGAGATATTAAGTTCTCTTGTAATAATTGACCAACTTGTCATTGTATAACCATGATTCATTTCCTTTGAGAGGGTATTGTTCCCAATTAGATGGTAGTATGAATGTGACTAGTCTTATATTATGAAGTTTATCTTTACTTTTTCATTACCAATGCATGTGTGGGGTAACTTTAGGTCTTCCAAAGGTCTTTGGATTCTGAGAAATATTGGTAATATGAAAGGTATCATGTGTTAAATATTATCTTTGGCTACTAGCTAAAATGGTGTAATGATTGGAAGCTTTAGGAGGTAGCATGTGGGAAAGGGAATCCATAGTATTAGGATCTATACATTTATATTTTAGAGAATCAACAAGTATGTCCTTTCCCTTATCCTTCTTAGAACTTGGATTCATGTCATATTGGTAATTATAGCTTTAAAACTCAACCTCAATATTTTTTAAATTTTCATATGGGTGCAAATCTCCTAGAATATTTACCTCCATCCATGAGTGGGAGAACTTAATACATTGGTGCAGTATTGATGAGACTACATAAATCTCATGTAACTAAGGACTACCTAGAAACATAATATATGACAAATCAATATCAAGAACATTGTAAAATGTATCATGGGTCAAAGGCCCAATGATAACTGAAAAGCTAATAGTGCCTTGTGATCCTCTTTCTTGATTATCATAGGCTTTGATAGTTATTATGTTTAGTTATAGATCTACCATTATGTACTTGAGAAGGTTGATGAGCTTTAGAGATAATATATTGAGGCCTAAACCATTATCTACAAGGACATGTTTCACTTTATGCCACATTAGATAAACTTCTATGTATAATGGATTATTATGGAGTGGGCCAAGGGAAGACATATCACTTTGGTTGAATGTGAGTTGGGTTGAAACTAGGTGTCCAACCAAAGCTTTAAATTTATTAGGGGATATGTCATTGGAAATAGTGGATTGGGTCAAAAACTCATTCAAAATTTTATTATGGATTGTTGACATTTGCAATAAATCTAAAATATAGATCTAGGCTATTGTCTTTTTTAATTGTTCCATAATATCAAAATTATTTTTTGGGTCAGTGGTAAATAGATTATTCTAAGGTTGAATGGATGGTTGGATAATGGGTAAAGTGGTAGATGGTTGTGGGCCTGAGATGTTAATATTTAACCTTTGAGTTATGATTAAAAAATCAAGATTAAATACATGACCAATGGTGTGAGACTAGATAAGAGAAGTCTCAGTTACCAGTGCACTTGTATGTGGTCACAGGGCAAGAATGAGTTATCAGGATAAGGTTTAAAAGTGAAAATACTAATTTTTTGGTTCAACTATGCATATTATCAAGTTAAAGAAGGATTAATCATGTAATTGGGCTAAGTGGCATTATTTAGCAATGGTCAATATTGATTAGTGCTCAGCCTAGGATTAATGGAGATGGTATTAACACTACCCCCTATAATTTGGATTATAACCATAGTGTAGTCATGTGTAAATACATGGTAGGTTTGTTGGTTGTTACCATTTTGACTTTGGTTCTATCAATTATTCTAAAATTATTAGTTATATTTTTAATTCTATTGGTTCTATTGAATTTTCCTTTGATTTTGATACTATTGATTTTGTTGTTGCACTAGTTATTGTTGTTGTTGCAAGTTATGTTATGGAAAAGGGTTTTGATATATGCCAAGAGTTTGATTAGAGGTGGAAGCACCACCATCTAATGTGATCTCATAATTATCTAACATATTTTAAATTAAATGCTTGATTTTCACACATCTTCATAATATGTGCCTATTAACCTAATGATACTCACATTATTCATTTTCATGGTACCAATTAAGGTAAGGGATGCCTTGAGGATAATAATTTGGTATAGGCCAACTAATCAAATTAATGGTAGTAAGTTTATGAAATATATAATCAATAGGCTCTCTAAGGTCACTAAAAACATGATGCATAGGCACAATTCTCTTTGGAGGAGGGTTTTTTTAATGGCAAGGGTTATGGCATTTGTTCCATGGGTCTTGTTTATTGTGCTTGAGGCATTAGTTAAAGAGGTTTTTAGGTAGGATTAAGATAAAAAGGTGGTGTAAATTTAGTAGATGATGTTTACACTATTTGCACATGATGTGACTCAGTTACTCTATTTCCCATAACATTATTATTATAGTTGAATTGCTTTGGTCTATCTTAGTTATTAGTATATACCAGTTGTGATGCCTATGCTTAGATTGGATGTTGGTTTTGGATACTTCCCTAATTATTACCTTGGTTTTGTCTATTTTAATTAAGCTTGATGACTCCTTTATTAATGAGTGATCACTCAATCAACAAACCTTTGTCAATGATTTATTTAAAGGTATGTGCACACTATAGTTCCAGATGATAGGCTATCTCACTATGTATGTTTTTAGTGAATACAATGGATAATTGTTGATCTAATAAACTATGAGTGAATTGTCTTACAATTTATCTCCATCATTGTAGATAATTACAAAAATCTCATTGGATTTTCGCTTTGCTTACATCAAGTTAAGCAATGAAGTCTCATGTTTGAGATTGTAGGAAAAGTGTTGAATAAACTTATCTAAAAGATCATCAAAATTTGTTACTAAATTCTTGGGAAACTTTAAAAACCACTCTAAGGCTTGTCCTTCTAAACTCCTTGGGAATAAAAATGAAAATTATATGTCACTATATGCCACTAGATGGCATGTGATAAATTATTTCATTAAATGGGCTTTGGGTCACTTTTCCCCTTCTATTTATTAAATTTTGGTGGATCTTATCTTATAGAAAATATAATATTTAAGTAATCCATATTGAAAGGATATGAACACACATCATCTAAATTAAGATTTTTAATCTATTTCCTTATTTAGATGGTGACAATTGCATCTTTCATTTGTTGTAACTCTTGGTCTAAGAAACTTGTGGGAATATTGGCCTAGGTAGATGGTTGGGTGGTCACAATTAAAGCACTTTGACTAGGGTATGATGGGGGTATTTGGTATACATTATATTAGTTGGTAAATGAAACAATAATATGCATACATGGATTAGAATGTACTTATTGAAATTGCACATTTGGTTCTATGATATTTTTATTTGGGTTGGAAATGAAGGTTTAACATAGATGATTTTTAGGTTGGGATGGAGAGATATAATGATATTTTTCCTATTTTGGTTTAATATGGACCTATTTATAACTAATCAAACCTTTTTGTTGAGTGGGAACTTGTGATCCAAGACTTGTCTCTAATCTTTTGGTATGCCCTATATAAAAGGCAAGTGTTGACTAGTAGGTATTTAAGAGACATTGGAACCTCTTTGTTTCATGAATCCCTATTTGGAATTGAATGCATGTTGAATATTTTTCATCTATCACTAACCAATATTTATAAATTTTTGTTTAGAGATAATCTGGTTTTGATTTAGCATGTTAATATATAAACAAGAAGGTATGTTTGCTACTGCCTGATGAGGTCAAATTTTATATACCCCTTGTTGAGGTGGAAATATGTTTGGCCTCTAATAAATTGTTATATTCATTTATGCCTACTATTTTGGAATGGTATGCATCACCTATTGAGGTGGAATAGGATTCATCATATTTTATTGTTGAAGCATGGCATTAGTGGTTGGTTGACTACCTGATCCTATTGGTTGTGCACTTGATGAAGTAGTTGGTTGAGGTTATGGTGCAAAATCTCCCATTCCTAGGTTTGTAGAGCCACTCATGCTATTAACTAAAGGCATATGTTGTTGACTAGTTATTTATGTATTAGTGCCACTTTGATTTAGATTAGATGTTGATTGCATATTGTACACTATGTTTTGCTCATTATTCTATGTAGAAGTAGAAGATACTTCTTCGATAATTGACATATACAATAGGTTATCTACTGAGGTGTTTTTCATGACTAGGTTTAAAAATTGATTGTATTGACTAGTTAACTCTATCAAAACTCTTGTTGAATGAACCAAATCAATAAGAGGTTTATTCACCATGGTCATTTGATCGAAATTGCATGCTAGATTCAAGAAGGTTTTATATATTATCTACATTTTGTTAAAGTGGTATTCCATGAGGTTATTTATTTTGTTAGGAATATTAGGGTCCTAATACATTTTTTAGACTAGAGTTAAAGGATTTATAGAAGAGGCCTATTAACTATACAATATGTTGTGAGGCATTCTTACTAGGCTTGGTAAACTTTCATGAGGGAAGCCCATCAAAAACTTAACCCTACCTCTATGTATCTAACCAAAATATTATCTTTGTTCTTCAAAAGTGATGCTCAAATAAAAATAAATCATATATGGAAGGAATATTAATAGAGTATGATTGTTAATGAGCTAGTTCTTCAACTATGTGTATCATAGCTAGGTATTGTGTGGTTTTTTGTTAATCCTCTTCTAAATATGGTAGCATATTAACCAAATAGTTAGCCAATGATCTTGGTTTTGTTCTCCTATTTGGGTATTATAAGAGGGATAAGGATACATCTCATAATTAATATTATCTGTATAGGAGTCTTGTACCATTTCTTCTTACAAAAACACATTACTAATCTTTGGATTGTACATAAGTCCACTAAAAGTGTAGGAATACATGTTGAGATCCATGGTAAATTTTTGGTGATAAAAAGGGAAGAGAGTTATACAAACTTTAAAAGATAATGTATAAAATATTATATTAAAACTTGGTCTAGATTAATTAAAAATATGGAAAGGTTTATGTAATGATTTGTGATCAAACAAGCTAATGTTAAGTATCTAACATTACACATATTATACAAAAATATTAAGTAAATGGACTAAAAATCAAAGTGCAAAATTTTAATTTCTAAGTATTTCAAACTAGTCTAATTTAGGAAATAAACTATTGCTAGGTCTTTTGGCCAAATGTGACATCAAAATCTAGGATCAAATAAGGCATGTGTTAATAATTTTGGCCAAATGACATAAAAATATATACTTTAAAGTAGATGATATTTTAATCTAATGTATTTTAAACACTTCTAACAAAAACTAGGCATTTGACTCTTGGACATGAACTCAATCAAATAGGTATAAGGTATGAAACAAAAGGCACTTTAGGGATAGTTTGTTTTCTTCGAAATAATGGTATAAAACTTTTTTTTTTTTTACAAATAGGCTAGAAAAATGTGAATTACATGTCTATTCTAGAAAAATATTCATAAAGGTATACTCAGATTGGCTTGAAAAATGTGCACGAACTTGAACTCTATGAAAAAAGGTCTATGAAACAATGTTTGAAATGTTTTGGGGAGCATAACAATGTTAGACTAATCAAAAGATGTGACAAAATGTTTGTTTAAAAAAACTCTCTAAGGCAAAAATGGTTTCTCATAAATTTGGTAGTTTAACACTACCTTTCTCAACTCAAATGACATACATAGCTTCAGAGTTTTGACAATATCTCTAAGGCAAAAAAACACGTATTCAAATGATCTTAATAGAAATAAGATGGTAACACAAAAATGTTTGGTGCATAGAATCAAAGTGCAAGTGTTTATCAAAAATTGACTTAAGTCTATCAAGTGGTGATAATTATTATGATTCTTAAATGACCTTCAACCTAAATTGAAAATTGAACCTAATTTCCCTCAAGTTTAGTGCAAATGGAAAACCCACATAACACATCAGCCCTATGAAATTATGAAAGGTGAAATTATAAATTTAAATTATAAATGAAAGAATTTAAAAAATGTTTGGTAAAAGTATAAAATAAATTGGGTAGAATAACTATGCCAAAGTGGAGGACATGATTCCAAGTTTTGATGGACTTTGAACAAGGCAAATTATTGCACATGGGGGTAGCATAATGCCTCTTTATTCAAAGGAAAATGAGAGAAATGTGTTTGGTTTGTATAGTTTTTTCACACGAAGTTTTTACTCTAAAAAATACATTAATCTAGGACAAAACCAACTAATTAATTGCTCTTAGATCCTAAATTGACAAGGTTGCTTGGTATTAAAGGAACTCATCAATATACATCATTTAAGAGGATTTTAAATGTTCATCCAAAAGTAAACGTGCATTATATAGTAGGTTTTTTATACCCCCCCTTCTCTCAAATGATAGTATTATGACATGAACCTTGGGTACACCTTGCACCAACAACACTTCCATAATAAGTGGGAGTTTATCTAAGATTTATAGGTTTTTGAACATTTCTAGGGAGATCAATTACACAATGAATTTCACATCACTATGTAAAAGAAAAGAACATAATTAGGTGTTTACAACACATGGATTGTTTAAAATATGTCTTTCCCTTTTTACAACCACTACATCTATTTCTTGCTCACTATAGTGCAATATCTAAAGTGCAGATATATCTCATGTACAACTTCAACACTAGAAGGTGGTTTAACCACTCAAACCTCTGATCCTAATGAGAGTGGTTGAAGTCAATGTTTAGAGATGAAACATAGGGTCAAAGATTCCCTATATAGATTATGGGAGGTAATTAATTCCCCCTCTCAATCCATGTTTGCAAAAAAATAAATAACTAATAAAAAGACTTTAGGGTCATTTTCAATATCACCCAAAGTATTGCAAGTTTTTGAGGAGTTCTTTAGATGACATTATTTCTATGCCTTGGAATAGGAATGTTTATAGTAAGGATGTCTCTTTTGATTCTAAAATTTCCATAAATGGGATGGATGGAATATCATACATGCAATGTCCCTCTTTTGTCAATCAAACTCTATGTTTAAACAACTATTAAAGACAAAATTTGACAAGTGATTTCCATTTTAAAAACCAAATGAAAAATTAGTTGGTGCTATTTTGACCCATTGGTCTTCAATTGCAAATTTGAAATTAAATTTTTTCAAAACATTCATCTAAGCATCTAAATTTCACATTAAGCCCTAAAACAAGGTTCTTAGTCCATTTTAAAACACTCAAATGAAGTGTGAAAATCACTAATTTAGGTTGTTTTGATGATTTTCCATGTAAATACTACAAGAAAATAGTTAGCAAGTTGTTTAGATTTGAATCACTTTTAATTTTTAAATAATTAACTTGGGAAAATGAAGTCTTGGGTTCACATAGTTCAATCCTGCTACTTCACAGAGCAATCCTATGACTCACAGTGTAATATCATGACTATGGAAGTTATGATATTGTTAGTAAATTGATAATGGTTTATCAAAAATCTAGTGACTTATCTAGGCAATCCCTCTACTCTAAATGTAATATCACCAATACAAAATTTTTAGTATTTTCAATAGTTACTAACAGTTTTTGATAATCATGTGACTTGGTTAGGTAATACCATGAGTTGGGTCGATAATCCCATGATAGTCCAGCTGCAGTATTACAATATCGCTACTAGCTAGTATTGAGATTGTGATATCACTACTTATGAGTATAATTATTTTTAGAATCTTCAAAAAAATAAAATTTAGTGTAAAAATGCAACTAAAATGCAATACTGTGACTTGTAGTGACAATCATGTGACTTTATCAAGATAAATCTGTGACTTCTAGAAAAACAAGATTTTTACTAATTTTTTCACTCTTTTGGGCCTCCTATTGTAATATTTTATAGAACAAAGGTTAGTGGTTTTCTTTTAGGAGCCTTATGACCAAATTTATGAGGATAGAGTCCCACTGGGCATGTCATTTGTGAACATAGGATTGTAATAGGGGGAGATTAGTATTATGTTAGTGAATAAAACAAATCAATCAAAAACACACTAAACTCACACCCTTAGCCTATCTCAAAAGAGGAGCTTAGTTAATAAAACAAAAATGGAAAATTCAACTAAAACATAAAAGAAACAACTTCCTTCACCTTCCTTGGATGCTCCAAAATTCTTGTTGTAGTGGCTTGATTGGCTTTGTGCTCATGATGTTTTTATCACTAAAGTGTGGTTACCTCCATCTCTCCTTAGCACTATGTTTGGATTCAGGTTGGCTTATATTATCTCGATATTTGGGAATTATAACACTAATTTTAATGAAGCTTTGGAATCAATTCAACATTATAGCTTTGGCATATGAGATCTTAAAAGTCAATAGGCAAGTCCCATTTATTTTTTTCAAAAATTGTTATAATCAACTTAAACTATTGATCTCAAGATAGAAATGTGTGGCTAAGGATTAATTTAATTATGTCATTAAAATTCATAAATATTCTTATCAATATTTTTGATAGAGGGGCATTAATTAGTCATGGAGGGTCTTAATGAGGCATGGGAGGCAATTATCCTATTATTTATGGCATTTATGTCCAAGGGATGTCTTCCCAAGAAATGAGGTCATTTAATGATGTAGATATTAAATATTAATTTACAAAAATAAATTATTCAACAAGTTCTATGGAATCCTTAATTAGGATCATGATCTGGTTTAATTAGTTCTTAAGCATGATTAAGCACTTTGATACAAACCTTGGTAATTTGTGCACAAATTAGTCAAATTGGTTAGAATGTCCTATTATTGGCCTAAAATTTGACTAGGTTAGAATTAGGATGTGATATCAGATGTGTTAGATCCACCATCCCATTTAGGATGTTATCAACACTAAATGGCAAAGGCACATACATGTCGCATGTAAGATATTTGAGAGAAAAGAGCAATCCATACCACCCAGGTGCAAAATTGGCATTTTAACTCAAAATGATCTAATCAAAGTTAGCTTGCCCAGAAATTGTGTTATCCCATTTACTAATACTTTGGCTAAAATCATCACTTAAATAGGTTAGTTTCAAATATTTTAATGTGTTTTAATGTTTTTAGGCCAAATTGTGCATTTTGGTGAAAATTGGTCAAAATCCTAATTGATGGTCACTGGTGGCCAAATTTAGGTGTCTAAGGTATCGACAACACTTGAAAGGATTAATGTGTGATTATCAATAATCTCTAAAAGTCATTTTAGATAATGTGGCTAATATTTAATGGAATAAAGACCAACATGGAGTAATGATCCTCAAAATTTGTAAGATAAAGAATTTGACAACAATATTTCAAATCAAGTAAGTAATACGACATCAAAATACAATGTACATAAATAATATAATAAAAGTAGATGTACAACTATGAAAAATGAGAAAATAAAACTTCCATCACAAAGTGTGAAATCTTATACAAAAATAAGTTAGTCAACATAATCAAAGCATATTTCCTATGCAAAACAAAATAAGTAATACATAATTAGAGATTGAGTTAATGAAAATGGAGACAAATAAGATGTATCACTTGAAAAATATATTATGCATGAAGCATTAGAATAATGATCATAAGAAGACATATCAAAGTATCTATAAGATCCATCATTTTTTTTAAGAATCCAAAATCTTTACCCTTAGAGGTAGAATATTAATTTTTTTTTAAATAATGAAAAGTGTTCTGAGTGAATTTACCACAATATTTTTATAATGTAATTTACAATATTTAGAGACATGAACATTCACAATGCATACAATGTTTTTTTTTTAAGCCAAGTAATGAACATTCTAAGCATTATAATCAGAAGAATTTGTATTATAAATCCTTAAATGTAGAGAATAAGATGATTCTATATTTTTATTAGAAGCATTTGAAGCATTAAAACCAAGACGTTTACAACTTATATTAGATTTAGGAACAATATGTTCAAGAATACCATCTTCACATTTACTAATCACACTACTCATATAGTCCATATTGTGCATGATTTTTAGTCAGGGTTGGTATAATAAGTTTTAAGAATTTTTTGGTGTTTGATAAGAAAAATGAGTTTTACCATTATGAGAGCTAGTGTTAAGTGAAAAATAAACAAATTTGTCATTTAGAGCATTAATAGATAATTTATTTTATCCACATGAGTATTAAGAGATATTTGAAAAGTAATAATTATATTTTTTTGACATTGAATTTCATGTTTGAGTACAACCATTTCTTCATTTTTAAGTGGAATTTTATGATAAGTATTTTTAGAGGATAAAAAAATGGATAACTTGAATTCCATCATGCAAGATATAAAATTAAAAAATCTAATAATTTTAAAAAGGAGATCTTGCTTACAAGGTCTAAGTTATAAAATAACCAAAAAATGGTTAAAAGCGAGCTTATACAAACTTTAATTTGAGATAAATTAAATTGTAAATGTAAATTCACATGAAAAAACCATATTTCATGAAAAAGTAATGGATTAAAATGAATTTTAATTAATATGATGTAAAAAGAACAAATTGACATAAAATAATATTTAAACTTTAATATTTGTTTTTTAAAAGACCACTTACCACGTAGAATAAAATTTAGACTTTTGAATTTAATTTGATTACAAAAATAGAATTCTCTTCTTTTTTATTATGAATTAAAGCCTTTAATAAAATTGTATCATGATATTTATTAATTTTATCCAAGTTTTTTTAATGGGAAATTTTGTTTTTATAAACTTCATGCACTTCAAAGTAAAAAGAGACAAGATCTAAAGAACCATATCACCTTGACACACTCAACTAAAAATATTAATTAATCAAATTAAGAATAAATTGAAAAGGGAAAAATTAAAATAATAATAATAATATAAAATTACTTAACAAAAGACAAAAAAGTTGAAAGCAACCATAACCCAAAATAACTAAGACCAACACATCAAGAGAGGAAACTAAACAAAGGATAGTATAAATGAACAAGAATGAAGACAATAGCCTCTATACACAATATTGCAATCTAAAATCACTACACCTACCCTTGAAGATAAAAAACTAGAAAATATTGAGAACAAATGGAAATAAGGATATAACCTTAGTGTAAATGTAAAACATCATCAAAGAGAGAAATGGATAAAATTGAGAAAAATGATCAAATACAAAGATAAATAAAAGTTATTAAGGAATAAATAAATGTTTACCATATCATAAAGAGAGGTGCATAAGGCATTATAAAAAACCTTAGCTAAAATAAATAAGATCTTGGAGATGGTTGATGTTATAATGATATTTTTAGGCTTAACAAAGGCAAAAAGTGGATGAGACAAGGAAGAAGGCACAAGAGAAGCAAAATGAAAGTGAGATATATGGGATAATTATAATTATAGTTATGAAATAAAAAGTGGGTATAAAAACTACTTAAATACAAATAGAATCTTGCTAAAAATAAAAACATAGTAATCAAAAATAAAAAAGAGTAACTGCTTGAAAAACAAAACATGTAGAAAAAAATTATGTTGAGAATAACTTCTACTATTAGATAACTAAGAAAAACATTTGAAATAACCAGAATAGAGAACATAATTAGCTTCAAAAAAACTCCTTGTGAACAACTTGCAAATCAAGTATATCAAGAGGCAAAAAAAACTTATTTTTCCAATCAAATATTAATATCTCAAGATTTAAAAATTGGCTAGATAAATTCAAATGGAAAGAAACAAAATAGAGGAAAAAAATATTTTTTCACTTTCAAATTTGCACATGTTCAAAATATTCAAATGTTAAAATAAACTATGGATATGATACTATGAAATAATATTTTCCAAGATTCAAATTAAATAATGTTGAAAACAAGAAATGGAATAATGTTACCTTGACAAAGTGGGAAAACCACAAATCTAAGACAACTGATTTAACATGCGGGGAAACCATCAAATGGAAAGAACACCATAATCTATTAAAATTATTTCAATAATGAATCACTCCAATTACACCACAATAATATTATAAGAGTGATATATATATATATATATATATATATATATATATATATATATATATATATATATCACTCTTACAATATTATTGTTGTGTAATTAGAGTGATTAATTATGGAAATAATATATATCTAATGGATTTAGGCCAAAATAACGTCACATGGATGCAAGATCAAGAGATTTTTTATAACAAGAATAATGAGATGGAAGAGATCAATAAATAGAGATAGAAGGAATATGTAGTTATATGATCAAGCTTTAAAATGTGTTCTATGTGTCTCTAATATTATAAAAATTTAAGAATATGTGTGTGTCATGTGGGGAGAGAGGAGTTACATAAAATTAACTCCAAATCCAACAAGTGGACTAGAGAGGTGAGTGACATATCAAAATACTAGGTTAAAGTCTATTTATAAATATAATAAATACACACACAAATAAGACCTAGAATAAGCAAATTATAGGAAATGACCCAAATTAAGATTAATTATCCAACATGTGTGGTAAATTTGGAAATAAAAAGGAAGACTATTTAAAAAAGAATAGATTTATTAACAAAATTTGTAAAAACAACATAGTGAGGAAATATTCTAATCAAAATAAACATAAAAATCAAAGCTAAAATCAAAACAAATAATAAAGATCAAAATACTATCACTATTTTAATGTATGCTACCTTATTTTATTCTAAAAAAAATTAATGGATTTTAGATATTGGTGCATTACATTACATGAAATGTTTATTGAATATTTTATTTCACTATAAAGACATATCTTTAAATGATTCATTTATGTGATAATTATATTTATATGATCTATTAAAAGTGGAAAATATAAATTTATAAGTGTAGTCATAAATGATATTTTATATGTTCATGAAATTAAGAAAAATATGGTACTTATTATCAACTTAGAAATTATAATTTCATATTAACTCTTACTAAGGACAAATGGTCTTTTAAGAATTGACTTGGTGCTCTAATTGCTAAAGGAACTCAGCAAAATGGTTTATATATGTTTTTTTATTTTTCTACATGTTATCTTATTATCACCCAAATTTTCACCATTCGAATACTATTGAAGCTTTCCCAATTTGGGGGAAATTTTAGACAATACTAGGTTATGGGTGGATTAATACATGTACTCAATCTCTAGGTTATAGAGATAGCTCCCTTTCATGTATAATTTAGGCTCATTCACTAATCTATCAAATTGTTAGGAAAAGGTAGAGAAAAATAATCTAATAGAGGTAATTCACCAAAATAATTGACCACTACCAACCAGTTGTATGTATACATCAATTATGAGATTAACATAAATACACATTACTCTTAATCTACCTCTCTACATCAAAAATTCATTTTGGATGTTGTGATAGACTTTTGGAATAGGGGGAATAATTAGTATGTGATAAAATGACACTAATGAGTAGAAAATTCACTCAACATTTACACTTTACTTGGAAACTTCACATAACTTACAAAGAATATTTCAACCCACATATGAGTGTTAGAAGAGGACAACATGCCAAGGAAGACTAAACAAAAAACTTGACAAGATTAACTAGTCATGCACACATACTAAATACACTAAAAGAATGAGTTAAAACTAGTATTTTCTCACTTATCAAAGGAATATAAATGGGAACTGATTCACCATACCTAGGTGGAGGATGAATACAAATCCAAACTTGACTCAACTTATAGAGAATGAGAGTAAAGGAGAGAGGGGTAGAAGAGAGAGATTGAAAAGTGTAAATCAAGAGTTAAAATCAAGAATGGATATAAATAATAGTTTTATAAGATTTAAAAGGACATGTGTTTCTCTCTTTTGTACAAAGGTGTAGGAGTTTCATTCATTTGCTTAACACCTCTTACTTCTCTTTAAACTACCCTTTTCTTAGCTTGGAAAGTGACAAGTGCCACTCTTCATCATCAAGTCATCTTTAACTATTATTTATCTAATATTTGACACTTTTTACTTATTTATGAGTCTCCTTATACTAATATTTCAATTATGATCACAACTCTTTAGGTGTCTTGAAATCCATTTGGTCTCACCACGCCATTCTCTCTGAGATAGCTCAAAACTTGATTTTGTATTCATGAATTAACTCTCTACATTGAATATATATATATATCTTAAAAAACCTTAATCAACTCTTATGGAAGCCTCAATCACTGTCAAAAGCATCAATTTTCACTTTAAACTTGCATTTGTCTTCAATTTCTTGTAGCCCAGAGAACACATAAAACTCTTTATGTAGAATAATTTATAAATGATATTGACAAAATAATAATGTATTTTAGTACCCACTATGACCTTATATATCTGTACCAAATTTCATGACATGGAAGTAAGTATAGTACACTCATTTACCTTTTTCTCTCTCCAATTAGGCCTTCATTAGGCCTTGATGCCTAGAAACTATGTTTTGTCTCTAATATTATCTTACATTTTTGAAATTAATAATAAGTTTTTGATTCACTTTATTTACTTACTAACCATGATCCATGTTAAATTTGAGTTACTCATATCATATACAATTGTGTGAACCATGAAATGGCTAAAACCCTAAGTAAGTTGCTTGTACATACATGAGAGGTGATTAAGTGGTTTGAAAATAGTCTTTTAGGTTATAATTCTTGGAAATTATTTTCTAATTCCTTAAAAATAATCATACATCTAAGCATTTTGAGAAGAGGCTCTCCTTTTTTACTTTCAAGTCTGTAGATATGCTTCTTGACTAGCAAAATAATGATTTTCTCTCTTATTGATGCCACTTAGTGACTTAAAAAACTCATATACATTCTTAGGATACCTAAAAATGTGTTTATAGGACTTGGTAACCTCTCATTAGGAGTTTTAGTCTTTTTAACTTGGTTTGCATATCATTCATTACCCTACACCTTTACAAATGAGCCTACAACCATGTATTTAAGCCAATTCCATAGAGTTTTAACCTTGGAGCATGCCAACCAATTTATTGTTAGGTATTAGGAGGATCATAGAGGTGATACAGGTGGTTTAGAGGTCATTCATTATAATTATATGTCATAACAAGGACTTTCTCATTCATCGAGCTTTAATAAGGGGTTTTAGAGGGTTTGAAGTGCCTTATCATCTTAACAGTGATTCATAAATCATAGGCCCTAGATGATAGAATTGATGCTCCAAGTTATATTTCATATACCCCTATATATACATAATATCTCATACCACCATGCATATTTTCATATTAAATATGAGAAAAAGTTAGTGCCTTTGAGGTTCTTACTAGGTATTTTGTACACCTTAGGGATGATTTTAGTCCAAAATGGCTAATTTAGGGAATTATTATGTTAAAAAACACCTTGATAACATCCTTAACTCCCTTAAAAACATATTAAAGTTGGTTTCAATCCTTACTCAATGTCATTTATTCATCTAGGTTGGTCTATCCAAAGGTATGATTTGATGATGATATTAGCCCTAATGATCTAGTTTTTGTGTTTTCTACATTTTGCATCTAATGGAGACTTTATCAAGAATATATCACACTTATGAGTATGTAAATCACTCCCTAAAACCCATTTATCATTTTAATTTTCTTAATAAATCCATTTTACCTCTTTACCACACTATCCATTATCAATAATTATGATACAAAGACACAATTGTAGGTGTATATCTGGTTTCTTTACCTTTAATGGAGAGAGTGATTTGAATTAAGTAATTAAGTAGGTATATGTAGACCTAAATTACCCCTTTGAACCATTTTAAAGTTTTTAATATTCAACTCATCCCTCTTAAGTAAACTTTCCTCATGTATTTATACATAGGCCTGTAGGGTACATGTTTAGGCCTACCATGCTTGAATGGGATATTTTCATCAATCATCCTTTAGATTAGAGGAATTTAAACATCATGATTATATTTCAACTACTTTTATAAACCAAATTATTGATTAAAACTCAACCCTCATGCGACTATTACATCTTCTCCTACTCAATGCTAAAAAATGAGTTGAATCACTAAAGCTAGCCTATACATAGTCATTGGGTGTCTTGACTATATTATGGAGATAAATTTTTCCCATTACTCTATTTTATTTTATCTCATAATATTCAATGATTCCATGCATATATATATATATATATATATATATATATATATATATATATATATATATATATATATATATATATTCATTTTAACCTAGCTCTAATGCATGATATTGCATCCTCTCTCCAATGCTTGAAGATGAGTTTCCATCTCTAGCTAGCCTACAAGTATCCTTCCAGACCCATATAGGGTCTTAACTAATTCTAGTTCTTCTCCAAGGGTAGAGACACTAAATTAATCTTATTATGGATCTTGTAAACCCTTCAAGACTTCATTATACAACATAATTACCATCTTCCCTCTTGTTTGTATCCCAAACATGACTATATTTGATATTTTGTGATAAATTTCCATCCTTGGTCAGATCCTTATATTATATAGTCCATATACAAGGATTTTGGATATATTTGGATATATGCATTATTTTCTTCATATCTCACCTATCCCTTGACTTCATAACAAACTAGAATTGTGTTTCATACATGTATGGGTATAGGTAGATCTATAGGCATTAGTTTGGCTTGTGGATGTCACCTTGAGGAATAGGATTTTTTAATAGGATTCCTAGCACCTTGATAACCTTTATATATTTTTATAACTTTGTCCATATATTTCACATCTTCTTTATCCTTTAAAATCCATTTATTGATACACCATTCCATGTAAATATATGAAAATGAGACCTACATGTTTGTAGACATGTAGGTCTATATTTTCATGTTTTAAACCCTTTTTTAAAGATTTTTATATTATATTTAAACCTATGAAATATTACCTACTTCCAAATTATAGTTATCATGAGGTAGTGGCCTTCATATGACTCTGACAATGAAAGATAAGACTCTTTCAAACCATTGTTGTGCAAGTAGCCTACACATAATCATTAAGGCTAAATCATTGTATGTTGATTATAGGGAATATTAAGTCTATTAATGTACCTATAATTTAATTTAAATTATGTAATTTAATTATATAAACTAAAGAGACACATCTAAAAAAAATCACCTTAAAGTGGATCTCTTAATTCTACATAAGTGGGTGATAAGCTTATCTTAAGCATTGAAAAATCAATTATAATTATTTATCATCATTTCCTACCAAATTTCACATTATATAAATCCTACATAGGATTTTAAAATTGTGTTTTATAAATATTTAATCTTTAATAGCTTTTTCATACATTGGATTTAGTTATATACACTTTCCCTTCAACTTCACTTACCTTAAATTTTACAAATCAACCTTAACTTTTCTAAACAAGTATAAAATATTCATGCAACATGATTCAGTAGTAAGGTGACTTTGAGAAACACTTAATAACATTTGAAATAATTTTTATCAATTTTTTCACATCATGGCATAGATAGAATACCATAAGACCAACATAAAATATCACCTCAAACTTGTCAAAACAACCTTAAAATATGCTAATAAGACCTTAAAAAGACCATTTGAATACTTTACAAGGTTAAAAATTGCTATTAAAAAGGTTATTTAGACATGAAAAATCAATTTTAAAATGATATTTTTTTTTATTTTGACCTGGGGGTCAAAAATGGTCAACATATCGACAATTCACAGGGGTAACATACCTGCAATGCTTACTAGATTAACAACCTTATCCTTCTATTGAGAAATGATGTCATTTGTACTCAAACTAAGACCTATATTAGACCTTGATAAAGCTAATACAACTGAATTGACCTCTAAACACACACTAAACAAGAACAAAAAATAAAGAAATGGAAATAAGACAACACACTATTCTAGTTAAGCACTTGGGAAAAAACAAGACACACCATAAGTAACTAGTACATACAATTAACCTGAATTTATTTTATTCCTCCTAGATCAAAGGTGAATTTTATAATATATTTCACTTCATGAGATGTAAAGTTTCATGAGGAAATATTCCTCTACAAACTTTTTCTTATTATCTTCATTCTCATATTATTTGTCAATCTTCTTGGTATGCTTTCAACTGAAGCAACAATAGAAAAATAGTCACCTATGAGAAGTTATTGATCCTATAGTTGAAAAAAAACCCCCATGTTATTAATTGATCTTTAAGAGAGACTTACCATTAATCACATTATGAATTATATAAATAACTACAACTATATCCAAGTATTCTCTATCTAGGCATTGTACTTGGGCTTCCATGACATCTTTAATGATATCATGTTACTTATCAGCTGCTACATGTTCATAAAGCTCTTCAAGGATTTTTTCATACTCAATAAAAGATTCATCATGGTCTTCAATGGAATTTTATTTATCAAACTCCTTATGAGCATGCTCTTCAATATAAAATGTACCTTTATAAAAGAATTTAATATCTTGAAGTGACTCAATGTAATGCTTCTAATCCTCATTTGGATCTTCTCTTTGATCGCCCTAATTGAGACCAACTTGAATAACATCCTCATATTTATCCTTAAGATCTATATAGATGTCAAGAGTCTTGAGCTCTGTTGTTTAGTCATGATGTAATTGGGAGTCAACCTCTTCAAGTTCAACCTCTTGCCTTCTAGCAACCACTTTAACCTTATCCAAGATTTTAGCTTTTACTCTTTCCCCAAGCTCACATTATTTCTCATTTGAATCCATTTAAAATTCACAAAAGACATCACCTTACCATATTAGGTAACCTTTAACATCAATACTAGTTACAACCTCAACAAGATTAGATGTAATTGGACCTCCCTCTTGAATCACACTATCAAGGCCATCTTCTATAATTTCATGTCTAAAAATTGATTTTTATTTTTATTCCCCAAGATGGGTTCCAATGAATATCTCTTCCTCATACACACTTGAATAACTCTCCTCACAATCTCCTTTAAACTCACTTACAACTGTAATTTCCTCATTTATCCTCCATACAACATGTTTTTATTCAATAATGGAGATGGTGGGAGGGTGATGAATATTTTTATAAATTGGCTTAGGGACCAAGGGCACACTCTTACAACTTCAGGTCTTGGGTATGGAATATTCTTATAATGATTATTAAAGATAGAGAAAATTCAATTTTGATATAAGTATCTCATTCTTTTGAATAAGGATTTCATTATTCTTTTGAATGGCCTCTTAAGGTTTATTTACATCTCCAACTTGATTTCCAATCTTATAAACTATGACCTCTTTCTTGTCTTATATGCCTTATTGGATAGACCTCCAAGATGGAAAAGCTTTAGGCTATTAATGAGGGGAAAATGGGGCTTAAATAGGCATAAGATCCTCTTTGGATTCAATTTCTAAATATAGGACTCATTCAAGCTCTATGCTTTTTAATTATAAGGATTGAATTTCCTTATCTATACTCTCTTAGAATAGTTCTTATTTAGGATGGTCAATGACTTCATGAAGATAAGGATCTTAATAATGCTGATAAGGGATAAAAGATGGATCTTAAAACATCTAATCCAATTCACTTTGTTATATTTCCCAAATCTCCATCTTCTCTAATACAAATGTACACAAATCACCCCTATCTAATGTATCATTATACTAGATCAAAGCATCTTAAAAAATCATAATCACTTCCTCATATTGGGAATTTTAAAAAACCCTTTTTTCATAGGCTACTATTTTATTCTCCATCTCATCCATTCTATCTTGGTAATATTGGGGAGATAGTGAAGGATGGGGAGGTGCGGTTTGATCATATGATTGATATGTCTTATAAGGAGGATTAAAGTGATACTCTTGATAGTAAGGAGGGTAAAATTATTGATAAATTTATTGTGGTGTATATATGGAATGATGTGAGTGGAAATTGGAACAACCATATGACTAATATGAATCATCATACTACTAATAAGGATTAGTAAAATGTTGGTATGGTTCATTATAGAACATATAAGGCTCATTATAGGGTTAATAGGGAGTACCATATGATTGATATTCATCATCAATTTGAATGGAATTTAAATATAATTCAAACTCAGCCATAACAACCTCATAAATATGGTAAATTAAAGATACAACTTACTTTTAAAAAGTACATAGGCTATTATAAATAGTTGATTGAGCTCAGAGTCATCATTGATGTTTTTGAATACCTATAAAGACTGATATGTAGAAGAACAAAACCAATAATCATTTAACCAATTTGGAAAATGTCTCACCTTACATGCCACAATTATTGTCACCCAAATTTTCATTCTTAAAATATTGTTCAAGCCTTCCAAATTTAGGGTGATATGGAGATAATATTATGTTATGGGTGGTCTAATATGTTGATTGAATATCTAGGTTATAGGGTTAGTTCCCCTTAATGTATCACTTAGGCTCATTCACTAATCTATCAACATGTTAGGAAAAGGGAAATAAACCTACTCTAATGGAGGTGATGCACTAAAAAAATAACTGACCACTACCAACCTCTGCTATATGTACACATCAACCATGAGACTAACCTAAACACACATTGTTCCTAATCTACCTTTCTACATTAGAACTTCGTTTTTGAGGTTGTGATATATGTTTGGGATAAGATTAATAATAAGGAGGTCATAAAATGAAACTAATGAGTATACAAATCACTCAACCTTCACACTTCACATGACCTAAAATGAACCTTTCAAAATGCATATGAGTGTTAGAAAAGGAGAAGATGCCAAGGAAGACTAAGAAAAACACTTGACAAGATCAAATAGTCATGCACACATACTAAATGAATTAAAATGAGATAAAAATAGTAGTTTTTAATTATCAAAGGCATATAAATGGGTAGGGCTTTAGCATACCCAAGTTGAGGATGAATACAAAGTCAACCTAGGCTCAAATTATAGAGAATGAGAGTAGAAGAAAGAGAGAGGTGTAGAAGAGAGAGATTAAAAAGTGTAATGTAAGATTTATATTCAAGAATGGAGTTATAGAATAGTTTCATTAGGTACTAAAATACATGTGTTTATCACTTGAAGATGCATCCTCTTGACAAAGGTGTAATAATTTCATTCCTTTTCTTGACACTTCTTGCTTCTCTTCAAACTACCCTTATCTTCACTTGGAATGTGACAAGTGGCACCCTTCATCATTAATTAATCCTAAAAATCTATTTATAAACTCTTGGAAACATTTTACTTGTTCATGAATCTCATTATTTTAACATTTCAATGATTATCACAACTCCTTACGTGTCTTGAAACCCATTTTATCTCACTATGCCTTTATTTCCTAAAGAGCTCAAAACTTGATTTTGTATTCATAAATGAAATATATATTCATATAAGGTATATCTATATATTAAAAAACATTATTAAACTCCTTTGAAAGCCTTAATCACTCTCCAAGTCTTCAGTTTTCACCCAAAGCTTGCATTTGCCTTTAATTTCTTGTAGCCCTAAAAAACACACAAATATCCTTGTTTAGAATAATTTAAAGATGATATTGAAAAAATAAGCATGTATTTGAGTACCTAGTATGCCCTTACATCTTTTTACTAAATTTCATGAGCTAGAAGTAAGTAAAAGTATACTTATTCACCCTTTTCTCTCTCTAATTAGCCCTCAATTAAGCCTTTAGACCTAGAAATTGGGTTTTAGCTCTGATCTTCTCCCACACACTTGACATTAAAAATAAGTATTTTATTCACTTTCCCTAAACCATGATCATGCTTCTTGTCAAATTTGAGGTTTTCAAACCCAATACTGATGTGTGAACCATGAAATGGCTAAAACCCTAACCAAGGTGCTTATACATGCATGAGAGGTGATTAAATTGGTTTAACATGAGATTTTTAAGATATAATTATTAGAAATGGTTTTTTAAGACCTAAAACATCATCACATAACTCAAACTACAAAGAATAGGGTCTTCATTTGTACATTCAGGTTTGTAAATAGGCTTATTGACTAGTAAAATGGTGTATTTCTCTCTTCTTGACCACACTTAGTAACTTTAAAAACACATATACCTTCTTAAGAGACCTAAAAAAGTGTTTAGCGGACTAATTAACCTATCACCAATATTTTTATGATTTTTCACTTTGTTGGGAGACCATTCCTTACCTTGCACCTTCATAAATGAGCCTACATCTATGCATTTAAGCCAATTCTATATAGTTTTACCCTTGGCACATGCCAACCAATTGATTCTTAGGTGATTAGGAGGACCAAAAAGGACATAAAAGTGGTATATAGCTCATTCATGAGCATTAGAGGTCATAATAGGGATTTTCTTAGTTATCAATCTCTAAAAGGGGGTTTTTGAGGGTTTGAAATGCCTTTTCATCTTAGTGATGATTCATAAAGCACAAAAAATAGATGGAATACTTAATTCCTAAAATTTATAGTGCATATATCCCTATATTTCTCCATAATATATCCTAAAACCATTCATCTTATCCTTGATACTTGAGCAAAAGTTAGTGTCTCTTAGGTTCTTACTAGACATTTTGTACACCTTAGGGATGGTTTTAGGCCAAAATGGCCAATTTGGGTCCTTCTTCTACAAACCAAAACCTTAATCACATAATTTTATCCCCTAAAAAATTCTTTAAGTTGGTTTCAATATTTAATCAATCTCATTTCTTTATCTAGGTTGGGCTATCAAAAGGTAGGGTTTGAGGATGACATTAGCCCTAAAGACCTAGTTGTTGAGTTTCCTGCATTTTGCATCCATTAGAGAATTTATCAGGATTCTATTACCTTTTGGATTATTAAAATAACTCATTAATAACCCTTTATCACTTTTATTATCTTGAAAAATCCATTTGACCTCTTTACCACACTATGGACAATAAACAATTATGATATAAAGACATAGTTGTAGGTGTATATATGATTTTTTTTGCCTTCAGTTGAGAGAGTGACTAGAATTAAGACCTAAAATATGTTTGTTCAGACCTCATTTACCCATTTTAACCTTTTAAAAGTATTTACTCTTACACTTCTCTATCTTGTATAAACTTTCCTCATGCATTTATACATAGGCATGTAGGGTACATGTTTAGGCCTACCAAGCTTGAATAGGATACTATCATTAGTAATCCTTTGGATTTGAGGCCTTCAAATATCATGATTATATTTAAATTTATTATATATACCAACTTACTCATTCAAACTCAACCCTCATGCCACTATTGCATCTTCTCTTGCTCAATTCCTTAAAGTAAGTTGAATCACTCAAGCTGGCCTATAAGTAGTCATTAGGTGTCTTGATTAGATTTTTGAGTTAAATTATTCTCATCACTCTCTATTATTTTATGTCCTAATATTCAAGGATTTCATACATACATCTATTAATTTGAATCCAACCCAAATTCATGACATTGCATCATCTCTCTAATGCTTGAATATGAGTTTGCATATCTAGCTAGCCTATATGTATCCTTTGAGGCTTATATAGGGTCTTAACTAAGTATATGGATTATTAAAGGGAAGATACCCTACATTAATCTCATAATTTATCTTGAAAACCCTTCAAAAATTCATTCCCCAACACAAGTATCATCTTTCGTCTCCTTTCCAAGACACGACTATCTGTGATAGTTTATGATAAAGTTCCATCCTTACTTGGTCATAGCCTTCTAGTGTATAGTCCATATTAAATTATTTTTTATATATTTGGAAATTTTCATCAATTTTTTCATATCTCACCTATCCCTTGAATTCATAATCAAACTATCATTACGTTTCAGACATCATAGGTATAGGTAGATCTATGGGTGTTAATTTTGCTTTGGATGTCACCTTGAAGGATAGGCTTATTGAATAGAATCCATAGAAGATTGATAACCTTTAGAGATTATTATTAATTTTTACATATATTTCACATATTATTTATCCTTTGAACTCCATTTATTGATACACCATTCAATGTATTTACATTAAAAGGAGACCTATAGGTTTGCAGACTTTTGGGTCTACATTTTCATGTTTTAAACCCTTTTTTGGAGCATATTTTGAACTATTCAAACCTGAGAATGATTCCTTAATATTATATTACACTTATCATGATTTCATTACCTTCATATGACTCTGATAATACAATATAATACTCTACCAAATAATTGTTGTGCAAATAACTTGTGCAAAGACCTTAAGGTTGAATCACTATAAGTTGCTTTGAGGGGATAATAGAGCCTTTAATATACCTATACCTAAATTCTAAAAATTAATTTTACCTAGATAATCTAAAGAGACACCTATCAAATGTTTTCACCTGAAGGTAGATATCCCAAGTTCATAAAAGTGAGGTGACAAGCTTATATTAAACATTGAAATATCAATTAGAACTGTTTATCATCATTTCCTACCAAATTTTATGTTACATAACATCCATAGGATTTGAAAAGTATGTTATAAAAATATTCCATCTTGAATAGCTTTGTCATATGTTGGATTTAGTTATATGCACTTTCCCTTCAACCTCACTTACCTTAAAGCTTTCATATCAACCTTAACTTTTCCAAACAAACATAAAATATTCATGCATGGTGATTAAGGGGTAACTATTAAGCATGAAATATAATAAGAGGGAGGGGGTGAATTAGTATATTATGTATCTTTTAATTACTCTAATTTCTTTTCTTTAACCACTTAATCACACATTCAAGATATGCAATAAATTGAAATAATAATATGCGCCACAATGGAGAGAGAGAGAGAGAGAGAGAGAGAGAGAGAGAGAGAGAGAGAGAGAGAGAGAGAGAGAGAGAGAGAGAGGAGAGAGAGAGAGAGAGAGAGAGAGAGAGAGAGAGAGAGAGAGAGAGAGAGAGAGAGAGAGAGAGAGAGAGAGAGACCCCAAATTTTTACATGGAAACCCAAAGTGGAAAAAACCATGGAGAACAATCTCATGTAAATGAATGAGCACCAACTCAAATTACAAAGTTTACAAGAACTAAATTTTATAAACACCAACCCTTTTGCCAAGCACCAACTTTTAGGAGCACCAAACCCTTTACCAAGCACCAACACAACAAATATTTATGAGAACCAACCCATAGGAGCACCAAACCCTTGAAAAAATTTATGAGCACTGACCGATAGGAGACCCAAACCCTCTTGTGTAGAAAACACAACTATCTCTCAATGTTTCTTACTCAACAAATGATATAACCCTAAAATATCTCCTACTCTTATCTCTTCTAAGAAAAATAAAAACCATGCACTCTCTTGAATATTACAAATAGCTTCTCAAGCCTTTATTTATAGCTTTCCAAATGACCTTTGGCATTCACCCATTGTGACCCTTCAATCATCATGGAAAATAGTGCCAAAGTTGCATGACCCTTCGTATCCTTGCATTCAAAAAAGTCACATGGTGAATTTAATAAGCAAATGCATCCTTTCCTTTTTTATCTTTATCTTGGTGACTTTTCATATTCCTTAAAGTGTCCCTTCATGGAAAAATGCACCATACCCTCTTTTGTCTTCACATGGTGACTCTTGAAATTTCTCAAGATGACTCTTCATGAGAAAATGTGTCTCATTCCTCTTTTGTCTTTACCCCATGAATCTTTGACTTCTCCATGGGCCCTCTTTTGACTTATAAGGAAAAAAAATTCTTTAATATTAAATAAATATTAACATACATTAGCCAAGATATGAATATTAAAAACACCATTAAATGCAATGGGGCCTTTATCACCAATAATGGACCTTTGACATTAATGAAAATATTTCCAACAATCTCCCCCTTTGTCACTAATGGTAACCTTAAACTAAAACTACCACATCTTAAAACCTACACATACTACCATTTTAAAAGTATACAATAACTCCCCCTTATTGTAGTAACTTGTACCTATTTCTACACCAATTTTTGCACCTATACCTATACCTATTTTTTTATTCTCCACCTTTAACATTAATGGAAAAGGGCCTATCCTAGAGTGAACACTTATCTCCCCCTCAACTAATGTTGATCCTCAATGGCAAGAAGTAAAATAAATTACTCCCTACTTCTCCCCAAGATACTCAAATATGTCTTTTGGTATAGCTTTTGTGAAAATATCTACAATATACTTTGTAGTACTAATATATTCCATCTTAACCTATTAATCTACAAATTTATCTCTCAAGAAGTGATATCTGATGGGAATATGTTTTGTTCTTGAATACATCAGTAGATTATTTGAAATATTAATATCACTTGTGTTGTCACAAAAAATAGAAATAGGTTCATCATATTTTATCTTGATATCTTCCAATGTTTTCTTCATCCAAATAACTTGGGTACATCATAATACCACTACAATATATTTTGCTTCAGCTATAAAAAGTGATATTAAATTATTATTTTTGCTTAGCCATGATAGTAAACTATCACTGAGAAAGAAAGCTCTTTCACTTGTACTCTTTTTGTCTTTCAAGAAACCTGCCCAATCTGAGTCTATATAAACAACCAAAGTGAAATCTCTACCTATGGGATACCACAATCCATAATCCAATGCCCCCTTGATATATTTGAATATTCTTTTAGCCAACTAAACATGACTATCTTTTAGAGCTAACTTATATCTTACAACCATATGTATTGCATGCATGATGTCTATCCTTGATGCTATCAAATATAAAAGACTACCAATCATAGATATATACAAATATTGATCTATAATAGGTTAATCTTTATCCTTTCTCACCTTTTTTCCTATACACATTAGTATGCCAACTGGTACATAATCCTCAAAACCAAATTTCTTCAATATTTAATTGTCATATTTACTTTGAGATATGAAAATTCCTTTAAATGACTAAAATATTTTCAATCCTAAGAAAAATTACAATTATTCAAGCATAGACATCTCAAATTCTTTTTTACATATTATTAGAAAATTCTTTTGTCATCTTTTCAATGTTTCCTCTGAATATAATGTCATCAACATATATCATAAAAATCAATTGATGCTCACCTTCTATATTGACGTAGAGATTAATGTCAGCAAATCCTCTCTTGAAACCTTGATCCTATAGGTACTTATCAAGTCTTGCATACCAAGCTCTAGGATCTTGTTTAAATCCATACAATGATTTCTTCAATTTGCATATATGGATACTAATATTGGAGAGAATAAATCCCTCAAGCTACTCAAGGTATACCTCTTCTTCTAGATTCCTATTTAGGAAGGTAGATTTGACATCCATCTAAAACACTTTGAAATTTTGAAACATTGCATATGCAAGAAACATTCTAATAGCCTCTAGCCTTGCCACTAGTGTAAAATTTTCTTCAAAATCTATTCCCTCAATCTAAACATATCCTTTACATAATAATCTTGCTTTATTCCTGGTCACTTCTCCATTTTCATTCAACTTATTTTTATAAACCCATTTTATTCCTATCACATTGTGATCTTTTGGTCTAGGTAATAATTCCCAAGAATCATTCTTTCTATCTAATTTAATTCTTCATCCATTGCCTTAACCCAATGATTATCATGTCTAGCTTCTGAAAAAGTTCTAGGTTGAATGTTGGATAACAAACAAAAATTAACTTGCTCAAATTCACTTACCATCATTCTTCTAGTGTGAAGTCCTTCATTTATGTTCCCAATGATGTCACTTTCATTATGATTTCTCTAGACATATTTTGATGGAGTTTTGGTGTCCTTTTTCTCTTTCTTCTCATCTTCATCTGATTCTTCAAACCTTACTCTTCAATGATTTCAAGAATGTCTATTGGATCACTGATTCTTTATGCTCATTTTTCTATCCTGATATTGCAATTTCAACTATAATCTTGATTCTTTTGTCACAATATTTATAAGCTTTATTTTTGAAAGAATAGCCAAGAAATATACCTTCATCTTCTCTAGGTTCAAACATACCCAATTTTTTATTGGTTCTCTTTATGAAGCATCTACTACTGCAAACTTTAAAATAATCAACTATTATTGGTTTGTATTTCCACAGCTCATATATAGTCTTATTAATATTGACTCTTAATAATGCTCTATTCCTAATATGCATTGTTGTAGCAACTACCTCTCTCCAATATTGATCTGGTATCTTGGATTCATTTAGCATTATCCTTGCCATCCCCTAAACTATTTTTTTTCTTTGTTTAACTACTCCATTTTGTTGTGGAGTTCTGGCTATTGAATAATGTCTCTTTATTATATGGTCTTCAGAAATCTTAATAAACTAATCTAACATGAAATCTCCTCTTTGATCTAATCTTAGGCACTTAATCTTCAAACTAATTTCATTCTCTACTAATGTTTTAAATGCTTTGAAATTTTTGAAAGCTTCTAATTTTTTCTTTTAAAACATTACCCAAGTTATACGTGAAAAATAATCAATAAGCAACATAAAATATTTCTCACCTTGAGTACTTTGAGTTTTAATAGGTCCAAAAAATTTAGTGTGAACAAGTTCTAACATCTAAGTAGTCTAGTACTCTTTTGTTTTGAACAACCTTCTAGATTACTTCCCATGTTGATAAGGTTCACAAAGCATGTTCGATGGATTTATAATATTTAGAAGATTTCTAATTGCTTTTTTCTTATTGATGTTAATAAGATTTTCAAAATTTATGTATCCCATTCTCCTGTGCCATAACCAACTTTCTTCAATCTAACTCAAACAACATCTTTGACCTTTGTTGTCTGATTATATATATATATATATATATATATATATATATATATATATATATATTATTGCCTATTCTTTGAGCATCTAAAACTAACACATCTAAATCTTTTATCCTAATTTCAAAACATTATACATAAAAATTTATTGTGTGCCCCTGATCACACATTTGACTTACACTCAAAATATTATGTTTAAGATCATCTACATATAAAACATTATAGTTTTAGTTATACCATTATCCAAACTTGGTGTATCTTTTTCAACAATTCTGGCAGTAGTATTATCTTTGAATTTCACTATGCTACCATTGATCTTCTTCAAGGTTATGAACTTGTTCTTATCTCTTGCTATGTGCCTACAACATCCACTATCAATGAACCATAAATTTTCTTCATTTTTTGCATGCAAAGTTGTCTGTACCAACATAGATTTTTCAAGTTGTTTCTTTTGCCATAAACCTATCTAAACTTTCTTCTTAATAAATGGAGCCTTGAAAATTTGGTCCTTCTTGACTGACTCGAACATGATTCTATAGTACTAGGATATGTGTCCTAAGTTTTTTCACTTATAACATATTATGGCCTCTTCATTAAAGCTTGATAGAGGAGCAAAAGAGTTATGGTTTCTACTTAAATCTACATGAGTTTCCATCTCCTTATTTCTAAAATTGTTAACCCTTTTTTGACATTCTATTTTCTTATGACCATATCCATTACAATAAAAATAGTAACCATAAAAATAGGACCTATTTGTGTATCTCTGATCTGATCACCTTTTATATCTCTATTCCTTCTAGCCTTCTTTGTTTGATATGTCTTCTATATTCTTAACTTCTTCCCTCTTTATTTCCTCTTTTATAAGAGCTTCAACATAGCTCTTTACTTTTTCTATGTTAACCTTATTTGTAAAATTAGTGGCCTCCCCTTTAACTTTTTTAAATCTGATACCTATCTTATCTAACATTGAGTTTTGACTTTTTAACACCTTATTCAACATATTAGTGTTATTCTCAAATTTTGAATCATTGATTGCTTTATTTGTTTTCTCAAGATCTAATTTTAAAGAAGCAATTTTAATAGCATCACTTTTACATTCTTCACTTACTTTTTACAACTATGCAGTTAGATATTTGTCATTCTTCTTGGATTCTTAAAAGTGTACTTGTAGATATTCAATTATTTCCTTTGACTCCTTTTCATTTTTCTTGATCTAGAGCTTTAATATTTGATTCTTCTTCTCAAGAGATTTTAACTCTTGTAAAGCACAAACAAGTTCTCCTTCCAGATTCAATTTAACTTCATCCTATTCTTCTTCTTGATCATTTGTACTTTTGATTATGGAGGCATTTTCATGTATGGTCATAAATAGAATCTCTTCTTCTTCTGAGTCATTGACTCCACTATCTTCGACTGAGCTAGGATCTTTAGAATATAAAATCTTCTTATCTAATCCCTTCTTGAATTTTCCTTTTAAATTATTCTTTTATATAGACTTTTCTTCCTCATTATCACCATTACCCTTATTTGGGCACTTACCTACAAAATGCCCAAACTTTCCATCACTAAAATAATTAAAGGGTAATTTTCCTTGATATTTACCTATGCCCTTTTTTGGCTTGGAAATGAATAGAGATCCATTTTCATCTTCATCATGGCTATAACTATCACTTGATTCTTTAATCTTAACCTTCTCTTTCTTTGATGTCTTAAAACTAACTTCTCTCTTTTAGGGTTTCTCTTGTTCAGTCAACATTTCATATGCTGCAAAAATACCATGTAGCTCATCCATCTTTAGCTTGGCTAAATTCTTCATCTCTTCAATTACTAAAACTTTTGCATCATATCTCAATGGTAGAGATCTCAAAAAAAAGTTTACCATAATTGATTCTTCTAACTTTTCTTCAAGATCTTGATTCTAATTAACTATTTGATCAACCTACAAAATTTAACTTGTTATATTTTCTTCCTCTTCCATCTTCAAACTCTCAAACTATCTTTCAAAAGTCTAAATCTTAACTTTTTGAACCTTTCCATCACCTTTGTAAATATTCTCAAGTTTTACACAAGTTTCATGAGCAAATTTACATTGCATAACATTACCAAATTCTGATTCATGTAAACTATATAAAATAGCATTTAAATCTTTAGCATTATTTTCACTTACCTTCTTTTCCATTGGAATAGTTACATATGTCTGTAGCTCTTCATATACCTCCACCATTGATTGTCATATGTTGAATCCAAGGGCCATAAAATAATTCTTCATCCTTATACTACAAAAATCATAATTTTTCCCATCAAATAAAGGTGCCTTATTTGTATAAAAACTTTCATGTGATCCAACCATCATGCTTTTCCAATATACCTGCAAGCTATACAAATTTTTACAAAGGAACCTACTCTGATAACAAATTTTAAGCATGAAATATACTGAGAGGGGGGTGAATTAATATATTATATATCTTTTAATTAATTTGATATCTTTTTTTAACCACTTAATCACACATTCAAGATATGCAATAAAATCAAAACAATAATATAAAATACACAAGAGAGAGAGAGAGAGAGAGAGAGAGAGAGAGAGAGAGAGAGAGAGAGAGAGAGAGAGAGAGAGAGAGAGAGAGAGAGAGAGAGAGAGACCAAATTTTTACGTGAAAACCCAAACTGGGAAAAACCATAGAGAACAATATCAAGTATATGAATGAGCACGAATTTAAATTAAAAAGTTAGCACCAACTTGCAAGATCACCAAACCCTTTACAAAGCACCAACATAGTAACTATTTGTGAGAACCAACCCATAGGAGCACCAACCCAAACTAAGAAAAACCATAGAGAACAATCTCAAGTATATGAATGAGCACCAACTTAAATTAAAAAGTTAGCACCAACTTGCAAGAACACCAAACCCTTTACAAAGCACCAACATAGTAACTATTTGTGAGCACGAACCCATAAGAGCACCAACCCCTTACAAGTATTTTTGAACACCAACACACAGGAGCACCAACCCCTCTTGTGTATTAAAAACAACTATCTCTCAATGTTTCTTACTCAAAAAATGATAGACTCTAAAATATATCCTACTTTTCTCTCTTTGAACACAAATACAAACCATGTACTCTTCAATATTACAAATGGCTTCTGAAGCCTTTATTTATAGCTTTACAAATGACCTTTGGAATTCACCCTTTGTGACCTTCAATCCTCATGAAAAATGGTGCCAAAGTTACATGACCCTTTGTATCCTTGCATTAAAAAATTTACATGGTGACTCTTCATAGGCAAATGCATTATTTCCCCTTTTTCCTTTATCTTGGTGACTTTTCATATTCCTCAAAGTGTCCCTTCATGGAAAAATATGCCATACCCTCTTTTATCTTTACATGGTGACTCTTTAAATTCCTCGAGATGAATATTCATGAGAAAATGCATCCCATTCCACTTTTATATTTACCCCCATGACTCTTTGACTTCTCCTTGGGCCCTCTTTTGAGTTATATGCAACAAAAAATATATTTGTTAATATTAAATAAATATTAACATACACTAGCCAAGATATGGATATTAAAAACACCATTAAATAAAATGGGGCATTTATCACCAATAATATACCTTTGACATCAATGATAATATTTCAAACAATGTGACTTTAAGAGACACTTAATAACCTTTGACATCATGTGGATCAACTTTATTGACATCATGGAATAAATAAACTAGCATAATACCAACATAAAATATTACCTCAAACTTGTTAAAACAATATTAAAATATGCTAAGGAGACCTTATAAAGACCACTTGAAGACTTTACAAGGTATAAAATGGCTAGGAACAAGGTTATTTAGACATGACCAGTCAAGTTTTAAATTATAAGGATTGACCTTTTGACCTAGGGGTCAAAAATGGTCAACATGTTTTTCATCACAAATTATAAATTAATATCAGTTATGGTATAAAATTAGTTATTGCTAATTTTATAAGTTTATATGATATTCCTCATCATGATCTTATGGTTGGTATTTTTATTATTTCATCATCATGAAATTAGTGAGGGTTTCTTATGTGGTAAGAAACACACTAACCCCTTTTTAAAAAATCATGATGATAACTCCTCTCATCCCTTATAGCTTATTCATGTGGATGTTATATAACTTATAGAAGTTATAACTCTTAAATTTTATCTATATGTTATTACATTCATTTATTATTACTCTAGGATGATCTGGTTTTATTAGACTAAATATAAATGTGAGGTGTTATCTAAATTCAAAGAATTTAAAACTTAAGTTAAAAATTATTCAAAATTTTCTATTGAAATATTAACAAATTATAATGGAGATGAATATATTGGAAAATAATTTTATTCATTTTTAATTTATTTTAGTAGAAAAAGAGATTTAAAAAAATTTTACTCCCCACAAAAAAATGGAATTGTTGAAAGGAAAAATTGTACCATCATTGAAATCAATATGCAAATTTTTAAAAATTATTAATCATTTAAGCCATAAATATTGTATTAAAATTATATTATCAACCTATATATCACCTTGTAGAATTTAGACTGTTCAGATTTGTTTCATACCTAAACTAACATTCAAATGGTCTAAGGTTGTGGGGTACCTTTATCTAGACTAGATATCTAGTTGTGAGTCTAGATCCTCTCAATGTGTGAATTTTAGATCAATTACTAAACCTATTGGATGTTGGGATGAAAATATTAAGGAAGAATATTAAAAGTGAAATCTATGCTATGATGGTGATGTACCTAAATAGTGATTTATCCTCTATAAACTTTTAAACTTAGGCACACATGAATAAAAATGGAACAATTTGTCAATAGTAATTTACTAGATAATTCATAAACATTAGTGTTTAAAAATAAGGTGTGTAACTTAAGTTCTCTAAAGACACTACATATTAACATTCTTCAATGCAATTTTAGTTCTTAATTCTTCAGGTGACCTGTAAAGGATGAAATAAAAGTAGTAGGTGAGGAAAGGAACTAAAAATGATATAATTATCACACTTATATGAAAATAAATAATTAAAATTACACAATAAAACATGAATGAATATGCAACAAAATTTCTTTATTGACTACTAGTGTAAGTTACAATTTCTATATAGTTTCTCTATACCAACCTAAGGGATCCTAAAAATGGCCTAAATAATTAAATATATAGCAAAAATAAGAATATATATCCAATTTGGAATATATGGGATAATTAAAATATATCTGAACATTAACTAAAGTAATATTTAGTTACAATTTGGAAATCATGGTCATTTACGCATCTCCTTATGTCTAGTGTATTACATGTTGATTGCATGATCTTTACATGATATTTTGGAATTGAAGACAAGTTGGTGGGCCATTTATATCTCATCTAAGATCCTTATTTACATTTATACTCCATTATTTATTTATAAAAATCTTGTGGAAGTGAATTAACTCATAATTGAAACTCAAAATGAGTTATGCATGTGAATGAAGTAGTTGAAGCCCAGTTAACTCATCACAAGGACTAGTTAAACATGTAGTTGACATCAAGGACAAATTTTTAGTAATTTATATCAATTTAATGGTATGAAAACCACACATTATACCTCATCACCAATATTCTATGCTAATAATCTTCACTTGACTGGTTAAATAGGCTTACTAAGCCAAATTAGGCCTAGTAGCCTAGATTTTTATGCATGGTGGCTATTAGAACCTGAATAGAACCTAGAAAAACCTGAAAATATGATGAATTAAATCATTAAAAATTTAATTATGAAATTAAAATAGTCCTCCTTGTTAAGCAACACCTATAAATTAGTCAAACTAGTTGACTAGGCTAGCTTTTCCTTCATTTCTTATAAAGTGACTATTTTGGATGAGCTCCCAAGGGAAATTTTAGGAATATTTAAAATAATCATATGATTTTATTATGAATAATTTTTTTTTGGATTTGATATCCATGGATTTAAATTCCTACAAACTACCTTGTACCTCTTGCTTTATGTTTTTTCTCTCAAAACCCTATTTTTTGCCAAGTCTATACATATCCATACAACAAATGGCCATAGAAATGGATCTATAAAATATTAGTTAATGATATAAGTTATATTTAAGATTTTTAAATGATTTTGGATGCATATTTATTCAATTCTTCACAAATAGGTTTTATAATGGGGTTTTGCAAGGGTTTAAGAGTGTTATAGGCTCTTAATGATTGTTCATAAATCTTGGGATTTTAAAACCTAAAAAAATTCCTTAAAATTTTAGTGTATTAGTCCCTTTAACTTACCCAAATTTATAATATTACCATTCAAAATGTGTGTATCAAGGTGAGCATATGAAAATCCCCATTCAAAGTGGAAAATAGGCTCTTTAGAAATTATCTGGTGGTCTTGGATAAATATGATCAATTATAGTGCTTCACTATGGCTCACACTTATCATTAATATATCTTAGGACCTTTTTATTATGTTAATTATGATTTGGAGTTCCCTCATGACATTAATTTGGCTCCTATTACCACCTTTTGATGGCCTTTTTTAGTGATGTCAAGAATAAGCATAGGTATCTAGATAGTTTAATCAATATATTGACTTCATATTGAGTTAATAAGATATTATGTACTATTTAAAACATAAATAAGCTGTATATGATAATATGGAGTCATGATATAAGCTTGATCAAGCCTTTCTTATTCACCCTACACAGAAATAACTCTTGTTTTGACCCAGACTTATCTGCTCATGTAAATGAACTAAATGACACTTGAAGATGATTATGAAAGTGCTATTGAGAAATTTAAATATCCCATATTGATTATCAACACCTTTTAATGTGTAATTTCCCTTTATTTCCTTGACTTCTAACTCAAAATGACCTTATTTGGCCTAGTTTGTATAGTTTAGGTACTTCATGTCAATTGGTTATGGAGGTGCTCATGGGAGTTGAGAATACTATAAAATTAATTGTAAGGATCAAACATTACATATAGATGCATAGTTTATCACATTTTCTCCATCATGTGGTTATGAGGGTTTTAAAGGTCCAGATCTTCTTAAGGATTATTCATAATGTACAAACCTCTAATGAGAAACCACTTTCCATGAAAATTTAGTATATTGACCCCTTCATAATATTAAAAATCATGATATCCATTTCAAGAGGTCCTTCAAGTTCTCTACATGGTGAAAATGGGCTTCAAGAGGCTACCAAGACTGTGTATGCAAGAAAGAAGCCCAAGGTGTCTAGATAAACAAGTTTTCTATATATTTCATCACTCTAATACCTCCTCCAAGATTTAAATTATCCTCCCCACTATTTCCATGTTCATCTCATGAAGTAAAAGTTCATGGAAGAGTAAAAAATGATGATTGTGTGTTAGTAGGGTTTTATGACTACCTACTTGTTATAGCCATTAATGTATGGTTTGCATTAAAATAGGAGTATGCTCACTAATAAATAGATGTATGGAGATATAATAACCCCCTATAATAATTATCAAAACCTGTAATGAGTTTTAAACCCTCTATTGCACCTTTTATCTCTTCAAGAAGTATGACTACTTGCATTTTGACTATCAATAGATAGGGGGTTGACAATGAAAAAATAATGAGTATTTACCCTCATAATTTGACCCCAAAAATATGTTTTATAATTATATAAATTAATTATTACTAGTTCCACCAAGTTTCATGCTTAAAATAATGCATATCTTGGCATGTAGGCTCTTTTTACTAAAACCTAGCTTGGGTTACTTGCATTTTACTATCTCATAAGGCCTATGACTATATATATATATATATATATATATATATATATATATATATATATATAAAACCTTGTTTTGGGTTTTAAATTAGTTAATATTCTTTTTATATGTCATTTAAATTTCTATTTTAGTGGTATCATTACCCATTGGTCAATTTTTAGACCTATGTAACCTTTGTTATACCTTATCTTCTTTAAGAAATTCATTATGACTGTGTACTAATAGTGTTGTAAGTGAGTTTAATGAGATGTATAGATGTTTGGTATTTATTTCACCATGATTTGGTTTCTATATGACCATTCAAACCATTATAAACCTTATACTTATTTCCTTCTTAGTGCATTTGCTCCTCAGGCAATGTTCCTAGGCTCTTACACACCACACACAATCTTATTTCCATACAAGCCTATTGTACCTTCATCTTCATGTCATGGGAGTACTTTAGTAGTATTTATAAATATTTGAATATGTAAATTTATCACTTTAAATTTCATGAATATGTCTTCATATGTTCACTCCTTGACTAGAATCATCTTTGAGTTACATTTTACTAGCATATGGTTGTGTGAGAGGGAATTTCCATTTGTATGTCTATAGGTGATGATCATAGTTAATATTGATTTTATTACTATTTTTATTCCCTCACTTGATCATTTGATATAATTTAATCATCAGCTTTATATTAATCCTTCATAACATGAGACTCCACCATATACTATTGGTTCATCCTCTTTGTCAAACTTTTGGAAATAGGCCTATATCCTATGAGAAAACTATATGTGTTGATTTTTAAGGTGTATGATTGAGTCTTTATATATACCTTGATATTTATGAATCGAAATAACTCCTTACAAAATTTTAAATTATTCTTAACACTCGGGTATATATATCATTGAGTTGAAAGTATAGAAACCATTCTTCAGCTATGAGTATTATTCAAACTTGTATATCTTAAGAAAACCCTACAGACCCTACTATAGGTGTTTTTTTATAGAAATTCATATTGAACCAATATTTAAGTTCTAACTTATGGTATTATTTTGATCCAAAAACTTGTATTCAACCCTTTAGAAAACATTGTCTACCTCATACCATTCCACCATTCCATCATTATGAAAACAAACTTTTCTATCATATGTGAACTTGAATGTGTATGATATTTAGGCTTATACCAACTATGACATGGTTTGAGGGTGCTCATAGAGTTTGAAAAATAGGTAAAAGGTGTGAACATTAGACATTCACTTGTTAAATGATTTCTATGATCTTAATAACCTCCTTGATTTTCTATATCCTTTTTGTCTCCTCAAGAGCATTATCCACCTTCTTGTTCATACTTATTTTTGAAGCTGGTTGTAGGTCCCTATTTGTGCTTACTTACATATTCAATAACTTGTAATTCATTATTATTTAGCCACACTATTAGTTTATACACATAATATTTTAAATATTTTAACAATTACTGATATTTTTTTCTTACAAAAACATGTTAATTTTCAATCTCTCTCAATTCACACCTTAAGGGGTGCACCAGGAAAGGGGTGGGAAGACCATTGGTGATTTTTAAGATTTTTGTCCCTTTTCCCAATTTCCATCTACAAACTCGTCTCCTAAAACCATTTACCCTAAGCATGTTATTCTTAGTTTTACCCATTGTAGACATTGTTCATGCTTTATTCTCCTATTTCTTACCTTGACCCCTTTTCATCAGTTAAATTTACTAGGTTGACCCTATACAATTTTCAGCCTCTAATTACTATATAGGGTTGACAAGGTTGACTCTCTACTATGTAAGGATATTTTTCACTTAGAGTTTCATTATCCCTTTAGCCAACTTAGCATGGGACCTAGTGATTTTTCTATTGAAAACATATAGGGTTGATTGGGCATGCCTATATAGCTGACATATTTGAAAGGATATAGGGAAATATCCACCTATAAATACAAGTTCATTTCTAGCCATTTGAGAATGGAGAAATGAAGAAGAATAAGTGCAAATGAACATCTAGTTATTAACCATTCTACTTGAGGAATAAATCTTAGGGTGCCATACTTTCTTTTGAGATATAGATTTTGCCTTATGTATAAGTATTTTGGATGCATAGATAGGTTGTGTATCCTAGAGCTGATTTATCTATGTTATCCTTACATATAATAATAATCTCTTTCGAAGCACCTTGGCCAAGGGAGAGATTGAGGCTCAGTAGGTTCATCTTCAAAGGTAAGTATACCTAACTTTATTTATCCTTTGTAGTAGTAGATAGATAATGTAGTTGTGCTTCTCTCCCATGAATTAGGATTTTGTATACATTGACATGAGCATATGTCTTCTATGCATGTTTAGTTTAGTTTATTTTGTTTCTAACCCTTAATTTGTGCCACAAGCTTTGGTGAGCACTAGATTATATTTACTTTCTTGTTTATTTGAATAGAGTAAACATTAAACATAGGACTCATTTAGGGTTTTTCCATTATTGTGTTAGAATGTAACCTTTGGAACCCATTCGAGTATGGTGTATTGTGACAATTGATCCCCTAATTGGGTATAGTAGATCCCCATATTGGTCATGTTTTCACTTAACAAATGTATTCCTAATTAAAAGTGTAGGTATTCTCTATCTTTTCTCTGAACCAAGATTGATTTATAGACATGATGTATTTTTGATTACATACATTCTAGTGAACTTGATGTGAAACTAACCCTTATAGGATTTATTCACCTTTTTTAATTCTTTCAATATTTCATCATTATTTTTATCATATATTTGCCATACTAGATTGACTCTTTTGACCCATCTCTATTTTTTTTAATAGGATTTAAAGTGTAGGCTACTAAATAAACCTTATTGACCCAATATAGGTTTTAAAATTTTTAGACATCTATTTCAAACTACTAGGTTGACTCAGTTGACCCTATACATTTTCAAGCACTTAGCAACATGTTTTTCCAAAGCTTAATCAACCCCTTCAACTGAATTATCATAATTTTCAACCATATATCAAAGTTCTTGAATAGAAAACTTCATTCTCTCCATCTTTGATCTGTAAAGGTTTCATTCTATCTCTCTATCTCTTTTTTTATAGTCTTTCCTTTTATGGTTTGTAGTCTTCAATATTTCCCCTACATAGTCAACTAGATGGACGCTGTCAACCTAGTTCTATGTTCTATGCACTATCTTTATAACTAGGCTGAGTCTATCAACCCTCTTCATTTTTAGACTTTAATTTTTCAATATAGGTTTGACCCTGTCAAGCCTATTCTATATTATTTACAGACACTATAGACTATATCAACATTATACCTTGTTTCAAAGTTATAATTAACCTTATATGTTAGTAATTAGTTCACACTTTCTTTTCTTGTTGCTTGCATGCTTAAAATAGATTGCATAACTTAATTCAGTGGTTTTCAATTAATTTTTTAGTTTTACTATTTTCTATTTTATGCACACATGATAAAATCATAAAATATAAACAATAATTTTAACACTTGTCTACCCAAATCCAACCTACTTGTATTTAATCACCAAGGGCGAAGCCAACTTGATGTTTTAGTCAAGTATAAAGTGTGTTTAATGGTATATTTTGGCCAAACACCTAACACCCTTATCACTATAGTGTGTTAAGTGAGTGGGTAGTCCCCAATACCAAGCATGTATAATTACCACTATTGATCCTTTTTAACATAAACTACATAAAACCATCTTTGGATTGATTTGTATTTCCTTACTTATAGCCAACTTACCATCACATTTAAAATTATATATTAATAATCTAACAAATATTTAGGTTGACCAATTAGTTAGCTATTTACTTTCTAAGTTCATTACTTGTTCTTTGCACAATTGTGTTTTGTGTAGCAAAAATTTACATTAGACAACATTGGTATAAGGTTTTGTCTTGTGTGCTTCAATTGGATTGGCTATCATGAATCCAATTGACTATTTGTTTCTCTTTAGTTATTTATTTTCAAATTAATTGAAAAAATTATCTTATTTTAGTTCATAATTTGTTATAGGTTTATTAATTTTCCCTTTCTATTGTATTGGATCATAGTTGACCTCGTACCTTTTTCCAACCTATATTCACTATACTAAATCAACCTAGTCAAACCTATATTATTTGTAGACTTTGTTTTATCTTTTTACAACCTTTGTTAATTATACTAGATCAACCTAGTTGACCCTATATTATTTGTATACCCTATTTTTATGTTAGGTTAAGCTAGTCAACCTTGTATTATTTCCATAATTTTTTGTTTCCTTGCTTTCTCATATCTCTTTATTTCAATTCATCATAGAATTTTTTCTTGATGAAAACCATAGGTTGTAATCAATAGACATGATGAATTTTACCAATCTTAAAAGGGTCTCCCATAGACAGAGTAGGGATCCTCTCTTAGATGCTAGTAATATTCATATTTACACTCACATAATGAACTATGAGACCCCTCATAATACCTATTCACAACATAATCCTCTCTTTTAATTAGAAGACCAACCCAAATTAGAGTATACCAACCAATTTCTCTTCATTATCTCTAAATTTCCTCAACATCAAGGAAAATATCCTTCTGCTATTTTTATTCTTACAATTAGTGGTCAAGCTAAAGAGCCTCATTCACCTACTCTTACATTCTCAAATAGATTTGTGGGTACCACTTTCTTTGATTTTTAGCCTCTTCCTTTGATTATGACCCCTTCTCATACCATGACCTCTTCTTCTCTAAGTTATTCCACCTCCATGCCTAGTACATCCACTAACATGTTAGTTTCTCCATCTAGTGGGCCTCTCATAAGATCCACTATACTTAATCCTTCCACTAGTGTATCATTTGATACTCAAGGTAATAATGCTATTAGTGCTTCATCTCAACCATTAACTTGTCCATCTTTTTCTACACAAGCAAAATTTTTTGCTAGTGCCTCACATTCTCATAATTCCTCTCAATCTCATATCAACACCAATAGTGGTACCCAATCCACTAATTCCACCTCTAATACTTCTAATAATGATAATCAAACACATCAACTATTATTAAAAACACTAAATCAAAGTAATACCTTTCAAGCTCATACCACAAATAAAATAATGAGAATGCAAAACCACCTTCTTCGTCTTGAATCTCATCCTCAACCAATGGCTTTGGGAACACATAACTAGAATGTTACCCCTCCTCCTCTTTGATATTCTCAAGGAAATATCATTCCTCAATCTCTTTTGTTCCGAAAAACCATTAAGCATCTCCATAATGAAACTCTCACTACTCAAATTACTGACATTAATATAGGAGGTATCACACCTACAATTTCTTATAATGGATAAACTAAGCCCAACCTTCATCTTAAAAAAATTTGAAATCTTGATAAGGATTGGTTCAAATTAAACACCTTTGCCGCAGCCAAAATCTTAACTAAAACTGTCATAAGTGATGCCTTGGATTGGTATAACCAACTTAGAACTCATTCCATTACCTGTTTGGAGGATTTAGTGAATGCTTTAGTTCAATAACTCCAAACTACTAATCTTTCCAAAAACACTTTGATCCACTTCATAAATTACAAATAACTTGAAAATGAAACTGCTCAAGCCTTTGTTAAAATGTGGAGAACTTTGTCAAACAAATATGAACATAAAATGGATAATGATAATATTTTCCATCTCTTTACCAATGCCATATTTACTAGACTTCAATATTGGGTCCTTACTCTCTCCACATACATTTGAGGAGGCTATTAACCAAGCTAAATGAAAATATTTGCTTATGTATCAATTTGAGCCACCCTAACCTTCTATTGGTCTTTATCTCTTAACAAAAAATTCACAATATTACTAATGATGGTGTTATAGATTATTATGACACCATTCACAATGTTCAATCTATTATTCCTATCCTTTCATCAAAATAAACTCCCCCTTCTCAATAATATATAAATCCTCACTTATCTTCCCAAAATACATTAATGTTCATAAACCTCTATCCTCAGCTGAATTGCTTAAGCTTCTACCTAGGCCTCTTCCATGAGAACTTCACCCTACTCATCCTATGAAATCCTGGTATGATCCTAATAATTTTTTTTGGTTTCATGATAGTTGGGATCATTCTCATGAGACTTGTAGATAACTTCATAATTCAGCTATGGACTTTCTTCTAGGTCTTAATTTTGATCACAATTCTATTATTAGAAATTGTCAACAATATTATGAAATTGCTTTTAAGGATTTTAAAACACATTATCAAAATCAAGTCTTAAACCAAGCCAATGCTCATTTGGATATCTACAAATACCCTCTTCCTAATTATCAACCTATCCAAGATAATCAAGACAAAGCCACCCCTTACACTAATAATATATAAATTATTATTGAACCTGCTTCCAAAGAGAATGTGGTTAAAATGACTAATATGGGAAGGCGAGTTGCTTTTATTGATTCACAAGCTATCTACACTCCATCTAGAACATATCATTTTATGTAGGATTATTTTTAATATCATATAAATTAATTGGGGTAAGATGACCTTATTACTTTTGATTATTCAATTTCTGATTCTCCCTTGGATAACACTTCCTTTTCTATTTTTACCACTCTTCCATCATATTTTATCACTAATGATACTCAAATTTCTACTAATACTTCTTTTACCAATTCTCAAAATCAACTTGAATCAACTACTTCATCATCACAACATGATTTACAAACTTGTTCTAAACCTTCTTGTTCTTATCAACATAAATTACAATGCACTTTAGCTCCTCCATCTAAGGACCTACTTAATCATTATACACCTATATCTAACAACCTTTTTATGGGTTATGATGAGTGGGGTCCCATCGTAGAACTCACTAATCTCCCATCCCAAATTCTATTCCTTGATCTTATGAGGACTTTTCCATGTCATATAAACTATCTTATGTAATTATTATTTGAGATGAATATCCCTTGTCTTTCCCTAGTAGGATAGGAGGTAGTGTTATCTAGATCTGAGGATAGTATATTATAACAATATGAAGAGATGTCTATCAACATTGATAAAACTATACACACTTCTATTTCCTTAAAATTTCTTATAAATTTTATGATTCTCAATGAGATTATGCTTCATGTCGATGATCCTTCCTTATTAGTTAGTTTTTAAATAGGAAATATCTAAGTTAAGCATGTGTTGATTGATGAGGGTTTTGGAACCTGTATCACCTCTTTTGACTTCATTAAAATACTTGGATATTTAGAATGCAATCTCAAATCCACATACAACACCTACTAAGGATATGGTAGAAGGAAAATTCCTCCTCTAGGTTGTGTACTTTTTCCCATTAATGTCCCACCTATCACCATTCATGCAAAGGTTATGATCTTTAACTTTCCCCTTTCTTATAACATCTTTCTTGGTGGACCATTGACTCACTGTATGAGAGTCGTTGCTTCTTCCACCTATAAATGCATTAAATTCTTTGATAATGGAGTAATTTAGAGGATTTAAGGTGACACTAAGTCTTGAAATTTTTAATAATTTCAAGACCATGGTGTCTTCAAGATTATTACTATTGAACCTTTTCCTAACATTCCATTTCATGAGTCTTAACATCTTCACTTTCCTAGTAATGGTTACAATGGGCATCCCAAACTCATTTGGAACATTCCTCCTAACTTCTTAGATTTTAATGATGATGATCCCAATGAGATTAACCTAAAGATTAAATCTTCTGATATCTCACCTCAATTTATCTCATCGATTCCTACTTCCTTATAGCCTCATTATCATAAGCCTCCTTCTAATGATATTCTCATATTATTGACCAAGACTCAACATTCTATTCCCCACACTTCCTCAGATGAAAAGGTCATCACTACTTATGTTATTGATCTTCACACCCTATATTATGATTATGGTTATTCCATAAATGATCAAATCTTAGGAGGCCTTGTATAGGTCTATGATGCCAAGATTGTCCATTATCATTCTTCTTTACTTGAGTCTTTTCATGTATCTTCATATATTCCTTAATTTATAGTTCTTAATTTTATTATTTTTACTCTTTATCATAGGGTAGAGATGGAACTAACACCTCTAGTTTATAAGGAGCCTCATAGGAGTATGCTCATGGATTGTACTATGAATAGACCTTACTATTTTGCTATATACCCTGATCATCATAGTTGGTTTACTCCTAAAATTAGTGCAACCCTCTTTAGACCTTATGTAGATCCTAATCCTACCTTAATATATCCCTTATCAAATCCCATTCCCACTCTTGCTATAGTTGAGTCCATTCTTGTTTCTCTTATAGTTGAGCCTATTATTACTCCTACTTTTTCTATTTCCACCCATGATTCTCATCCCATTTCTCCTTTTATGGAGCCTAGTTCTATTCCTCCTCCATTTCCACCATCCCTTGGTGATGGTTTAGTTCCTTTACCTCTTCATTTCACACCAAATGCGCTGACAAATCTTATTAACTTCTTCCACTCCTCTTACACCTTATGTGAGTGTTTTTCCTAAGACCACTCACAAGTGTATCTATTGCTTCTATGGGATAGATAATCATTCTTCTACTCATTATCATAAGTTGAAATAGTATATTCATACTTTGCATCCTTCCTCTCCTTCGTCAAACAAATCCATACCTCACCCAAATGTTTTAGCTAAATATATACCTAAATATGGTGAGGTATATTTTTTGTGGCACCAATGTGGCACCTATCACAGTGATCATTACCGTATTCTTCAAGAACACCTTAAGTACAAACTTATAGCTATTCCTAGACATTATTTTGTTTCTCTCACATGTCATCCCCATAATAAGGCTTCTACTTCTTGTCCTATAGCTCCACCTCCAGTGGTTCCATCTCCCCTTGTGGTCCCTTCACCACCTTTTATGCCTCCACCTATGACACCTTCACCTATGGACATTCCCTCACCTATGGATCCTTCTCTACCTATGAGTCCTTCACCCATGGATACTTCTCCAAAAGTGATTCTTACATCTCCCATAGATCCTGCTCCCATGTATTTTATCGAATATCCCTTGCCTGATTTCCCTCCTTAGCATGATTCATTGAGTATTCCTACTTTTTTAGTTGAGGAGAATATAAAATAATTATTTTCCTAGTTTTCATTAAATATTGATGAAACATTAGTAACAGTTCATATCTAACTTCATAGATATTTATTTGAGTTCTTGGATAATGTGCATGGGTAGATTTATCAATATTTATGAGCACATGAATGATGCCTTTACATTTACATTATGATTGGATGTTTGATCAAATTTTATTTTTATCCATCTTTTATATCATTTTACACTATGTCAAATTCATATTTTTTATAAATAGTGATCTTACCATTTATATTATATCTTGCTTATATTATCATTTATATTTGCATGTGATTTTCTTTCTTTATCATTTTCTTCTCTTTCTTTCCTTGAGTTTTTTTAATAAATCTCTTCTTGCCTTCATGATTATTTGCTTTTTTATCTCTATTTTTCACAATTAATTGTCATTATGACTTGGTTATACAAACCCTATTCCCTTTGGTAATTATCTCCATTTACCATGTGATTAGTTAGGAACAAATGCATCTTATTATACTTTCATTTCACTAATCCACCTCTCAGATATCATTTTTACCTTTTTCCTTTTTTCCAAACTAATCATATACATGGTTGAGACTTGAGATACATGCTAGTTCATTGTTAAGCTTAAGTGTTCTAGTTAGTCATTACCTTTGCTTACTTATCTTACTTTAGCCTTAGCCTAAAGATCCATCATGTGTATCACTACATCTATCATGATTTTTAATTCCAATTTCATATGGAAGATGAATATTAAAAATCAATAAAAATTTAAAATCCAAATCATTTTACAAAAGTCAATGATATAAAAAGCAAAAACATTTTTAAAAATCAAATCATATAAAAAGATGTTTCAAAGCACATATCATTATTCTAATTGAACCTAAAACTCCAAATTTGGCCTCATGATATAGATGAGGTCCTTTGGGGTATACAAGGCTAGTATACTAGAAAAGGATAATAAAAAAATCTTTGAGTGCTACCTACATTCTCATGCAAGTACCCAATCTTTGTAGTAGACTGATAAATCTGTAAGGGGTCGTGAGGAATGGGTAACATGTTGTGGGAAGTTAGGTCCATTTTAATTTTTTCTTATACTAATATACCTTAATGAGTTGATCTTAGTAGTACTCTTATTTTCTTACAAAGCTTTGTGTCTATAACAAAAAAATTTCCTTTGTACATTGATGGTCAGTAGTTACTTAGTGTCTTCTCATGTCCTTAGTATGCCTCTTGTATCCTAAGGTCTTCTCATTAGATGCCTTAGTATTGATTTTTAAACTCCCTTTTTCATTCCTTATTTACCTCATATTTCCTCTTGAGAAATATTATTTTGTCTACTGATCACTCCCCTTGAGATCTCATTTGTGTGTTGCATTATAAGACCATCAGTAGGACTTGACATTCCTCACAAATTACCACCTTTTTCCTTCCTATTACCCACATCCTTTGTTACCCAATTTTACTAATTTTTACACCCCAGTGGTGTTGTATTTGTGAGCTGCATTTAAATACAATGGATAGGACCCAACAATCCTCACAAAAGTTTCCAATAATATAATTCACAAAAAAATACATGTGTCAAATATGAGATAAGATGAAATTGATTATGAAGTTACACATAATTGACATGCTTCCAAACATTATTTAGTGTGTTTTATGATTAATTTATCTTTTAATTTTACCTTATTATTTTTGGAGTGTATGTAAGAAAACAACCATTTCTTGAATTTTCATACTTTTGAGCTTGAATTAGTGTGATAAATTTAAGACCAATCTTTTGCCAATTTTTTTCTCTTATACTTCCCAACATGATTTAGTATAATTTATTGACTTAATTAATTTGTTTTTATACAATTTGTGCCCTTTTACATACCTTCCATTTTCTTACATTGTTTTCATACTTCCCAATGCAATTTAGTATGATTTTAATTATTTTAATTTGGTGAAAAAATCTTTCACTTTGGTTTAAAAACAAATTCCTTTTTGTCATCTTGTTCCACCCTCTGTTGATTATTTATACTTTGTCATTTTCTTGTTATTACACATTTCCCAACTTGATATAGTGTGTAGTATATTTTTGATTGAATATATTTTACCAAGTTATTTTTCCCTATGTCTTTTTAACTATGCACGTGTTTTACATAATGATATAAAACAAATCAAATCTCATTTATTTCCTATACAATATAAAACAACTAAATATATGTGATAGAAAGAAATATATCCAAATCATTCACAACTACAACCCTAATTACAACATACACAATCAAGAGAAATATGCCAATATGATACATCACACACACACACACATCATGAATTTTTGATACAAGTACAACAATATATATATCTATATACATACATACATACATACATATATACATATATATGTGTGTGTGTGTGTGTGTGTGTGTGTGTGTGTGTGTGTGTGTGTGTGTGTGTGTGTGTGTGTGTGTATGTATATATATATATATATATATATATCTATGTATATGTATATGTATATATGTATATATATGTATAGATGTGTATATACATATATATATATACACATATATGTATATATATGTGTGTTTATATATATCTACATATATATATATATATATGTGTGTATATATATATATACATATATACATATAAATATATATATATATATATATATATATATATATATATATATGTGTGTGTGTGTGTGTATATATACATACATATATATATATATGTGTGTGTATATATATATATGTGTATATATATATATATATGTGTGTGTGTGTATATGTATATATGTACACACACACACACACACAATATTCTAGCTCTATAACTAAGCTCCATCCTATCTATCTCATCGCCTAGCCACACTACCTGCCAAAGCCTTTATATGTATATATGTATATATATGTGTGTATATATATATGTATATATATATATATGTATATGTATATATATATATACATACATATCTATATACATATATATATATACATATATATATCTATATATATATATATGTATATATATATATATGTGTGCGTGTGTATATATATATATATAAATATATGTATGTATATATACATACACACACACACACACACACATATAATACTCTAGCTCTATAATTAAGCTCCATCCTATCTATCTCATGGCCTAGTCACACTACTTGCCAAAGCCTTGGTCTAAATCCTTAGAATAGTATGTTATAAATAGGTCAATTAAGATATAAATACCTTTACCTATCCATCTAGATGTGCCACATGTGCCTATACCTATACCAACTAGGCTAAGGTCACCATGTGTGTGACTCTCTCTTGCTCCAACACCTATGTCATATGGATCATGGCTATTGTATGTACCTATGTCATTTATGTCACTGTATCCAAATGTAAAGCTCTATCCTCTATTAGGGAATATCATGATAATATCTCATCTACATTAATATCTACTAGTTGTTACATCCTATCTCTCTATGCTTATATCTACCTGACTCCCTCGCCTATTAATCTGAACCAACTCACCTAAGTTGGGGCAGATGGTACATTGGGTCATCTATTGCAGTAGGGTCATACAGTTTTGTAGTCTCATCCAAGATAATATGGAGTGCTCCCATCATAAGGAACCCTTGTTTCTCCTCATCCTTAGCTACACCTACAAAATCACACACATATAGATATTATATCTCACAATATCTATCTACCTTTAGTCTCTATTTCAAAATATAAAAAAATAACAATAATTTAATCATCTTTATTACCTATATATGTTTTAGCCATTATTGTCTTGCCATCTACATGACCACCTAGCATAGTCTCTCCATCTACATGGCCTCCTAGTACCTCCTCTATAGGCCACCTCTTCAACTCAAATTTGACTATCATGGCTCACATCCACCTCAGTCTACACCTAAGTGGCCTTTACATCATATATCTCTCCTCTAGCTCACACATTGGTCATCAAGGATGGTGATACTCTCCACTATCTCCTACTCCTCCTATCTCTATCAACATCATGTCATTAGTGGTTTCTACTCATTTGACTATGGAATTAGTGGTGGTATCTTTGATGTTAATACCTCTATACCCCTCTCCTTCCACTCTATTCCCTATCATGATTACCTAATCCATGGTCATTCACAATGTGTTCTGAGTGTTAGCCTCATCATTGGTGGCTCTAGTCCCCTCCTCTCTTGTGGCCCTCTTAAATGGTAATCCCACTACTCAAGAATCAATATCGGTTCTGATATATGAGGTAATCCCATTTATCTTGCTACTCATACCACTAGATGTGGCTCTCTCTACTAGGTGTAGTGTGTGACCAAATTTATCCTTACTATAGCTAGTGCAATTATGTCCCAGCTTAGCCATATAGTCTCTATGTTCCCATATAACTACTACACTATGTCTGTGCATCTCACCATTTGTAGTGTTAGCATGTGGGGTGTAGACCACACTACATATTCCTCTCTCCATATATATACTAAAGGCAACCTATCATCAAACACACGGGGTAACCTATCCAGTTGATACATGAGAAACATCTCATATATCCAAGCCATCATTAATATGATCAGTCCTATCAAATTCTACCTTCTAACACACACCTCATACATATAAGGCATGAGCTAGACCTAGATGATAAAACTGAGATCATATAGTACTCCTTCCTTTAGGATCATTATTCTCAAAGCTACCATGAATAGTGGTAACTTTCCATCTAACTTTTGTCATAACACTCACTATGGCCTATGCCTTATCACTACTTTCTAGATATTTAGAATCTATGATGCATATACATCAAACATACTAAGTCTCCTATCCACCAATATCATATATGAGCCTATAGTCCACATGACTAAGGATATCCTCTCCTTCATGCTATCTAGTATACCTATAGTCATTGGTTCTCCTACTATCAATAGCCCTAGGATGGCATCCCCTATTTAAAAACAATTTTCAAAATTCAAATTCTTAAATTATTTTTAGGGAAATTACTTATTTTAATTATATATTTTTTTCTACTCATCTATTTTTAAAACCTTAAAATGTGTTAGATTTATGATGACATATAGAATCATTTCCACTATCATATGCCTATATTCTAAAATTTTCAATTTTTGGCTATTTTTTGGACTAACTTCTATAAGTTCAACTATTGTTCTTCACATTAGATGCCTTAACATCTCTTCTAGTATACTTATTTATCTATAAAACTAAGCTAAGTAAAGTTATGTTTTTTTGAATTCTATTCTTTCCTTTATCTTATTTTCTACTTATTGAACCTTACTTAGCATAACGTTATGCGTTATCATGTTACATTTCTTAAAGAACCATCCCATGTTATACTTATTTGACACATAATAAGCTTTGAGTGGGGCATATGTATACACATAATATTGTTAAACTTTTATCAATTATTGACACTTTATATCTTGTAGGAACCCATTGAGTCTCAATCTCTCTGAGTTCATGCCTTTAGGGGTACATTGATAAAGGGTAGATAGACTATTGGTGCTTCATAATATTATTGTCCCTTTTACCACTTGTAATCTACACATGTATCTCCTAAAACCATTTACCCTAAGCTTACTCTTCTCAATTATACCCATTTCAAACATTTTCCATACTTTATCTTCCTCTTTCTTACCTTGACCCCCTTTCACCAATCGATTATACTAGGTCTACTGGGTCAACCCTCAACCTCTAATTACTATACAGGGTTGATAAGGTCAACCCTATAATGTTTAGGGATATTTTTCACTTGGAGGTTCATAATCCCTTTGGTCAACCTAGTTTTGGACCTAGTGATTTATTTCCCAAATATATAGAGGGTCGAATGTATCAACCATGTACAGTCAACATATTTGAAAGGATTTAGACAAGATCCACCTATATATACAAGGTCATTTCTAATAATATGAGAATAGAGAATCAAATAATAATAAATGTGAATGAACATCTACTTATTGACCATTCTACTTGAATCATAAAGCTTAGGGTTCCATACTTTTTTGGAGATATAGATCTTGTCTTATGGAGAAGTCTTTTAGATGCATAGATAGGTTATATAACCTAGAGCTGATTTGTATTTATATTCTTACATACCACAACAATATATTACAAATAACATTGGCCAAGGGAGAGATGGAGGCTCAGATGGGTCGTCTTCAAAGGTAAGTATTCCTAACTTTATTTCTCCTTTGTAAGAGTAGATAGATAATGCAATTGTACTTCTCTCCCATATATTAGGATTTTATATATATTGACATGAATATATGTCTTTTATGCATGTTTGTTTTATCTTTTTTTTATTCTAATCCCCACTTTGTGCCATGAGATTTGATCAGCAATAGATTATATTTACTTTCTTTTTTATTAAAATATAGTGAACATTACACCTAAGACTCTTTAAGGGTTTTTGCATGATTATATTAGAATATAGGATTTGTAACCCTTCATAACATGGTGTATTATGACAAGTGATCCCTAATCAGGTATATTGGATCCCCATATTAGTGATTCTCTTGTTTAACAAATGTATTCCCAATCACAAGTGTAGGTATGATCAATCTTCTCTAATCTAGGATTGATTTATAGACATGATGCATTTATGATTGCATACAATTAGGATATATAATTCATCCTATTTAGTCATGCCTTTGATGGTCAACTCAATCTATTTTTCACCTTGATAGGCCTTAAGACTCTTTAGGACCCTTAACTACTATAGTTTCCCTGAGTACAAGCTTGTAGTTCTCTTAAAAGATACTTGACTACCAATTAATGGTTTATAACATGAATAAAGCCATAATATGAACAAGAACCATTTAATACTTTATCAACCTATCAATCATACATTTATGTGATGATGTCAAACTTCAAGAATGATTGTGTCATTTATCAGCTATAGATGACTTTAGATGTCCATTGTATAGACAAAGATTAAATTTGACATTGGGAAGGTCACCAATCAATGTTATGATTCTTGTCTTTCAAGTTACCATAACTTGATTATATGGCCTAAGCATAGACCTTAAATAATTCATCTTCTATTTTTCCCTTGTATTACATTTTTACTATCATGACAAAGACGTTATTGTGCTTGTAATGGCTATAGATTTCCTTCTTGATTATCCAATATGGTTTTAAGGTCTTGTTATCTTTCCTTCACATCCATGATAGTATATACCACTTTGACTACATATGATAGTGAAATGATGGGATGGAGATGAACGAAAGTGGAAAGGAGTGAATTGATGGTGTGAAAACATTAATGGAGGGTGGAAAGGATTATGATCATAATGAGAATGGTAGTGCAAGGCAATAAAATTGGAAATGAAACAAAATGGGGAGAAAAGAGCATGAAAGGGGAATCTCAAAACCACCTTGAAGGTATTATACAAGCATGATCATATCCTCCACAACATATATGAATTTGGAGGAAATTTAAGGATGGTAAGAGGATGAAAGTAAAACCTAGGAGTATGTTAGGAACCTTAACAAATGCTAAAAAAATAAAAAAAAGCTAAATTGTTATTCTTTGAGGACTTTTGAGAGATATTAATGGCCTCTTTATATGAATTTTTGTAAAAAAAATTTCATATTTTTTCTATAAAAACATAAGAACATGAAGGAGACACCCAAAACAAGAATTCAACAAAACATTGAAACCCTTTCTCTTAGATTGTACAATTATTCTCTGCATTCTTATATACTATAGATTTGCACTATTTTGTCTTTTTGATCTATATTTGTCCCTCACACATGTGTAAAAGAACTTATGGTTGACATTTAAGGGTTTTTAATGTCCCTAAGAAGCTCCCAAAACTTTAAATTTTCTACCATGATGCTCTACTAAGGGGACATTACAAAAAAATGGCTACCTTACTAGATGCAGTACTATTGATGTCTGCCTTAAATTCAAAGGGATGATTCATGAAGGATAGGAAAAAAAATTATATCCAATTAATCTAGATAAAATATTTATAAGTATAATTTAATTGACCAAATTTTTAGACCTATATTTTCTCTCTCATGTCTATACCACCTGCAAACCTAAAAGGCTCTCTTTACGTGCATACTAGCAAGATGACTGAAGGGAACTAGTTTTGGGCCTATTTTGAATAATATTTTCTTAAATTTATTTTGTAACATCTAATATTACCTCCTCCTACTTATCATGGTCTCATCTATATGTCAAAGCTGTAAAATTCCATATTCTTCCATGTAAAAGGCATGAAATAGGACCTTTCTTTACCCTTTATTCATAACTAAAGAATTTCACCACTAATTTTAGAGCATGGAAAGGAAAAAATGAGTCAAAAATCATGATAATACAAATATTAACTCTTTTTAAATTATTTTGGGCCAAAAATTGGCACATATGGTCTCTAAAAAGACCTTTTTCACACTTAAACTTGCTTCAATGACTTTTTCCAAGTATGAAATCTTATGACTAATATAAAGTCACATTTTTGTGTGTGTGTGTGTGTGTGTGGGTGGGTGGGTGGGTGTGGGTGTCAGTGTGGATGGGTTTGTGTGTGTGTGTTAAAGGGTATTTTTACTAATTTTATGACCTTTTAACACCATATTTTACATTTAGAGATCGAAATTTGTCTTTTTAGGCCATATAATCATAGTTTTACATAAGAAAGCTAACACTGAATGTCAAATAAGCATATAATAACATATTAAAAGGTTTTAAATGTAATTTATATTCATTTTGATCAAAATTTCAAGTTTATATCTCATTTCATACATTCCATATACTGAATTATGTTGAAAAACTTCATGATAAGTTATCAACCATCCTTTTTTCACCATCTTCCTTAGTGCACTTTTAGATCACAAAAATTCAAACTCTATCAAAACCTCAGAATGAAATTTAGAACTAAAAATATGACTTTAAACAACTCACTCTTCTCATTGTAGATAATACACTATGATGACCATGAATTTTTTTTAATTATAAGGGTTATATTTGGCCTTGATAGGATAAATTACCAATATTTTTAACAACTCATAGGGGTTTACTAGCCTAATAGTCAAGAAAATTCATAATCTCAATGCTATATCATACCTTGGACTATACTCCAAAACTAAATAAACTTGTATATTGACACAAAAAATATGATATTTGTAAATTATAAGGTCATTTAGAATGATTGTGATGATAAATAAGACATAAAGTAGAAATAAAAACTAAGTACTAAATCAAAAAACAAATAACAAAGCATGTGCAACATGTGCACTTAGAGAAATAAAACTAAAACTATCTACAAAGGAGTGAATCTCCTAATATAAGTACTTCAGTAAAATCCCATTAACAAGAATAGGGATTTTCTCTCCACTTAGTTTGGATAATTGGAAAGCATTACTTTCCTTATAATCATTTTTAACATATGGGCCACTCCAAAGGATATAAAAATTAGAGTGTTTACCTAGTTTAGCTTGTTCTTCATCCCACTTGAGTACAATGTCACCTTGATGAAAATTCATAGATGAATCTATTTTTTTAAAGTTTTTTTTTTTTTTTTTACTAGTTAAACTACATGGCATGCATGGCATTATCTCTTATTTCCTCTAATTCTCTCAATTAATTCATTCTTAAATCCATTGCATCATTTTATAGAAGTTATAGATGATGTGGAAGCTACAAAGTTGGAGGTTACAATGAAATAATAGCCTTGTTTCTCTTCCATAAACCATAAGATAAGGAGACTGAACAATGGACTTATTTGGAGTGATTATATCTTATCATAAGGTAGTATTCGACTTTGTATGCCATCCTCTTTGATTATCTTCCATTGTTTCCTTCATGAACCTAATTAAATTCTTATTGGACTCTACTAGTCCATTACCCTATGGATATTAATTTTATGAAGATTTAAGATAAATACCATGATCAAGGTTCCATTCACATACCTTTTCACTATTTAATGCCAAATCATTATTTGATATGATAGTTAAAGGAACTCCAAAATGAGTCACTAAGTTGTCATACAACTCCAGCACTAAGTTCTCACTTACCTCTTTAAGTGGAACTACCTACACCCACATGTTAAAGTAATCTATGGACATCAAAATCCACTTATAAACAACAATTTATGGAGTATTAATCATTTAAATTAATACTAAACACCATTACATGAAAGGATAATAAACTTAAATAGGATTCAAAGGCATGGTAGTTAGTCTCTATTTTCCTATAAACATTGCACACATTGAACATTTTCTAACCCATGTATATGCATATTTGAACAAATTAGGCCAAATATAATCAATTATTATTATTTTTTCTACTATAGTCTTGTCTAAAAAGTGGTATCTTGAAGGACTATCATGAACTTGCCCTAATAGCTTGTCAATTTCACTGGCTTCAAGACATCTTAAAAACATACCTCCAATGTTATTATTGAAGATATACTGAAGATGTAAGGTATTGATTTAAACCTAAAGTGTCTCCTCTTTGATTAATTTAATCCCACATGATACTCTCCTATTTGAAGGAATCTAGTAATATCATGTGTTTACCTGGAAGGAGAGATAGTTGTAGTTGCATGTTTAGTTATTGAACTATAAAAATAATCTCTTTTTCTTCTTTAACATTTGTTGAAAGATATTCATAAATTATTATACCTATAAGAAAATTTTTAACCTTCACTTTAATTTCATATTCCATACACTTTTTCACCCAACAAGCCCTTTTTTTACTTATGTCCTTGTTAAGGATAAAATTCTTCACACTAGGTGTTTCACTATTTTTTGCTTATTTTATTTTATAAGAGAGTAAATGTTTTAAAATAAGGGTGGGTTAGAAGAGCCCAATTTTGTTGGGCACATGTAATCATTAAATTATTGATAACTCCTCTGTGTATGGGTAGGATGACTTATAGATAATAAAATAGTATAAAATGGTTGATTAGTAAGGTAGGTGGGTGGATTACCTAGCGTGAGATAGATCCAAGAAGTACAAGATTTCCATGGAGGCTATCAATCCACCTTTAGGCAAGTTAATGTTAAAAAAAGTGTTGATAGAATAGGTTAAATAATATAATGAAAGTATTTAATCATAAATAAAATAAATACTTTTCAAAATAAATGCTTGTTTTAACAAAATAACATTAAAGATAAATTATAAATTGTTAAGGTGTGGTTTAGGTATGGTTAGGTTGTTGTTTCTGGCCCTATGTAGTGACTGGGGTTAAGGAATGGGGGTTTGTTTAGGTTTGGTAGGTGGAATAAGATTTTTATTTTAGTTAAAATGATTTACATAGTGACCATCAATAGCTAGGGTATGACCATCACCAGTCGATAGATGATTGTTGGTAATCAAAAGTGACCATTAGTTATTATCGTGGGTTTTGATAGGGTGTTGGTTCTAGGTATAATAGGATGTGGGTAAGCTTTAAGAGGGTTCTAATAGGTTTTTTGAGGTAGGTTAATGGTCATGGAGACCAGAGGGAGCCTCAAAGATGTCAATGTTAGGGTTTTGACATTTAAATGGTTCAAAGTGGTTAATGGGTGTTCTAATGGAGAAGAGGGTGTTTGGAGTTATAGAACTCCAACACCAGAGAGGGTATGGGTAAAATTTAGAAGTGGGTGTAGGATCTAAGCAACTAAAACCAAATAAATTAATTAAAAACTAGTGTGTAATACTTATCTTTAGTTATTGATGGCTTGGAGAAGTCTTGAAGCTAAAAAATAACCACCAAAAATCTAGATCAACTTGAACAAAGTGATGGTACTTACACACTAGTATTGAGAATGTGAAAGTGCCTCCTTGGTCTCTATGTTCTTTTGGTTTGGATATGATTTTCCAAAAATAATTATTTTCCCTCAATGATTCTTTCTTTGTCTTACATGATTTAGCCTTATAGGCATGGGACATGGGCTACTATTATGTAACCATCAATAGTCCTAGTCAAATGCCACCAGTTGAGGGTCAACCATCAATGATTAGGGAGAAGAGTTTAAAATGGATAAACTTATCTAGTTGCACTAATGATTGGTGGTTAAGGTATTTTTAAATGGTTCAGGGGTAATAAATGGGGTATGGGGATGCATGTGGAAGAAGTCTTAGGGAGTTAAGACATTAATTTCTAAGTTATAAATGGTCTTTTAGCTAGGTGTTGATTAACTAGCCATGAGTTTAGGTAGGTTAGGTGGAAATAAGATTTAACTAAGGTAATTAAATAATTAAATTAGCTAAAGGGGTAAATCTATTAAAGGGTGTGTTTAAAGAATAATATAATCAAAGGGGAGCCAAGGGGTAGTTTAAATGGTAATGTAACATCTAGAGCTTTAGTGTACAATTTTTTTGTGTCTAAATTTTGCCCCTTTTTGTTATGTAGTTTGTATTAGTAGGCTATAAAATAAAAATGGAAGGTTGGTGAAAGGTTGGATTCCTTAAATTAGGGATCAATGAGGTAAAGTATAATCAAGTTTGAGTTTGATAATTGGATACATGGGTGACAAGGTTTCTTTTATTTGTTGGGCACTTAAGCACAAATAAGAACATAAAATGTGACTAAATGTGATATCATAGATCATGCATATACTAATTTTGGTAAAATAAGGTTGGTAATAGAAGGATAATTGATAGGGTAACTAGGCCACAACATTAGGCATAGATAATATGGGTTACATATATAAACTCAAGTCTTTTAGGCTAGGTGTTTAGATTCAAAAGGAACCAAAATTTGGGTGAGCATGTGAAAATAAAATAGGTCACACGTGTTAGGACCAAAACTGGGTCATATTTTAAGGTACCTAAATGGTCAATGCATATAATTAGTTCATAGTTACAAGGTTTTCAAGTATGCCAAGGTAGTTGGTAACACCAAATTTAGCAAGGCAAGGTTAGTCACAAAAAGTGAAAAGGTAGGCCAAAATGGCCAAGGTTTAGGTTAAATAGCTAGTGGGTTGGTAGACAATAAGGTGTTGTTTGATGGGTACATGGTTATGGTAATGTTGTTACTATTTGAAAATTTTTGGTTGGGTGGTGTTCAAATTGGGAAGACATATGCATTATCAAGAGGTCATGAAAGTATAAGGAGGAGGGTAAATGCTCTTACTAACAAAGACCATGATGGTAAGATGGGTGGGATTATGAACATAAACCCCTATCATGCTTTTAATTATTGTTAGTTCATTGGTTAAAAAAGATAGCTTGATCACATAGTGTTAATTAAGTTCAAAATCCTTTGATTTTTAGAGTGAATAAAAGGAGAGATAGATGAAAAAAGTGAATGGTTGGTAGTGTAACCTTCTTATGGGTATGATTTTCCCCTTTTGTAGGTGACTTAACAACCATTATGGTCAAGTCCATATCTTATGGTAGGTGTAGAATGATCGATGCAAGAAGTCTATGAAAGGTGTGTGAAAGTGGATTGAAGTTTTCTTAGGATTGATTTCTTTTTAATTTTGACATTAGATTTGGATAATTTTAATTTGGTGGGTTTGGGAAGTTGATCGATGTGAGAATCTTCTAAGTGATTACTTGCCAAAAGTTGTACTTAGCCATCTTTTAAGGGACTAGTCTAAGTTTTGGATTTTTTAGTGTTTGATAGGTTTCCTTTAGTGGATCAGTCTACCTTTTTAAGTAATTTTTGATAGTTTTGGGTAGCTGTCCTTTAAGGGAGTAGTCTGTAGGCTAGAGATTTTTGACCCAAGTAATATTTGGTATCCCAAATTTATTTGTATGATGGCTTAGACATGGATTAGTGTATATAAGATTTAATTTTTTCCCTTATGGAGGTAATACAATAACACAAGAAAGATAATGATGGGTAAACAAGTTTTAAGTGACAATTATCATGGGTATTCATCCTATAAGGGATGAAAATTATCCATGAGAATCATGCCATGATTAGAGCCATGGTACCCATGTTTAAGATTAGGTGAAGGATGTGATGGATAATCACATGATGCTATTCTAATCACTTGTTCTTAAAATAAGGATGTGAAGTTGTATAAATTATGGGATGAGCTTATGTTAGACACAAGATGGCTAAGAAATTATTTTAGAAAAATAATAGACATGAATGCAAAGCATTGAGGGGTTCAAGTTTAGATATGACCTAGATCCATACATATGCATAAATAGTTGATGCCAATTATGAGATTAGATGTCCCTTAGTTATTTTTTGACACTTTAATATACTTGAAAAATATTCTAGATTGATAAATAAAGATGTAAGGTTGGTTAGGTGATGGTTGTTAAGATTTAGGTTTTGGCTATAATAGTGCTTGGTTGTGGTCTATTACATAAAGTTGGGTAAAAATTCAAGGTTTGAGTTAGATCTAAGTTATGATAGTGACCAATAGTAGTTAGGGGTTGACTAATGATGGTTCACTAGAGACTAGTTTCGATCGATGTTTAAGGGTAGAAGAGGTCTAAAGGCATGGTTTAAAGTTGATTTTTTTTCTTAGGTTAGTGAAAGGTTGATTAAGCATAAATTTGGCTAGGTTGAGGTTAGGTGTCAAAGGTTGCTTTTGGTTTTAGGTTGGTGTTAAGGTAGGTAAGGTGAGGTTGAGTTGAGGGTAAAATGTTAAGGCCAAAGTCTTGGTTGAAGTTGGTGAAGGTTGGTTTGGTGCTAGGCTAGGTAAAGTGAGGTTAGAAAATGATATATGATCAAAGCCTTTTAGAGACAGAGTTCCCCTAGTTGCTTTTTCCACTATTTTTTTACTCTAGGTAAATACAATAGTTAGAAAAAAGGGTTTAGGAAGGATGAATATGACTTCATTTACCTCCAAAGGAATGTTAGTTTGTTAGTTATTAGTTAGTATGGAGTTTAAGTTGAAGGTGGTGGTTTAGATGGGATGTTCTTTATGGTACTAGGGTGATGGAAATGCTATTGGATTAGACGTAAGTGTGTTTTGGGCTTAGAAATGATGTTATCAATACCATCTTGGAATAAAGTTCAGTTGGATAACAATGTTTGGTTATTCCAATGAGGGAGCTTAGGTGAGGTATGGGCAGCTTAGATAAAAAGGTGGTTGAGATTTAATAAATCTTGATGAAAGGGTTGATTTTGGTTTGTTTTGATAGATGCTTTGGTTGGAGTTGGATCAAATTTAGGTTTATCATGGTTAATTGATTTGGTTTAGATGTTATTTTGATTAATTGAGTGAGATGGTATGGATGGTTAATTTATTTTATCAATCTGGTTTACTTATTTATTTGGTTTGATTGGTGAGGTAAGATGAAAAATATTTGACCCTATTCTAAATGGAATAAAATAAAAGACAATGGCATTAGGTAGATGAAAATGAGTAGGCTATAAAGGAATTGGATTTATTTAGTTGTGTTTGAGGTTAGGTTAGTTTGAGGTGAGGTTAAATTGGTTATAGGTGATATGTTTTGAGTTTGGGTTTGCTCCACTAAAAGGGTGGGTAGAAGAGGTAGGTTAGATTAGGTTGAGGTTTGATCCACTAAAATAATAAGTGGAAGAGGTAGGCTGGTTAGATGTTTATGCACTAAAAGGGGAAGTGGAAAAGGTAAGGTGGTTGTAGGTTGATCCACTAAAAGGGGAAGTGGAAGAGGTAGATTGGCTGGAGGTTGATCCACTAAATGGGGAAGTGGAAGATGTAGGTTGGTTGAAGGTTGATCCACTAAAAGGGTAAGTGGAAGATGTAGGTTAATTTCTTTAATTGTCATTTTCAAGGAAAGTTGAGAAGGTTTCACTTGGTCAACAAGTGGATTAGTTAAGGTTGATTCTTCCTTAGTGATCATGGCAAAAGGAAGTTGAGATGGTTTCAATTTGTCAACAAGTGAAATGGTTGGGGTTTTGATTATTATTTCCTTAGTTATGGGTTCACTATGGACTAAATATAATAAAGGGACCTCATTGTGTTGAGGTCTTTGATTATGGGTTTCCACAATAATGGGTGTAGGAAGAGGTTCAAGGATAGATTACTTGAAGACATTCAAGGCTAGGTTAGGGGGAGCATGGAGAATATCTATTGGAACCTCTTTTTTATCGATAAGGTTTTGAATAAACATCTTAAAATACCCAAATCTATCTACCACATTTTTGTTGGTGTGATGATAAGCACAAAAATCATTCTATATAAACCAAATTGGTTTTGGAAGAGAATGATTAATGGGTTTCATTTGAGGAATTCTAATTATATAAGCCTCCAAGATTTTGTCAAGGATTGAGGCATATGATTCTCCCAGTGGGGTGTATTACCTAGGATGAGTTTGCACCAATGGCTCTTGAGGTTGTACACTAATTGGTTGGCTTGATGAAGTTAGTTGGTTGAATAATTTGGATTGAATTGACAAGTTTGGTTGATGTGGTAGGTTGGACAAATTTTATAAGATTAAAGGGTTTTATAAGGTTGGTTGATATTTGTTGGTTGGATTTGGTAAGGTTGGATGGTGTGATATGTTTGATAAGTTTTATAAGGCATGTAAGGTGGGTAAGATGGGTAAGTTGGGTTGATTTGATTAGGTTTATTAAGTTGATAAGGTAGGTTGATTTGATAAGTTTGGTAAGATAGGGTGGTTTCATAAGATAGGTTGGTTTCAAAAGTTTGGTTTATAGTTATTAGTTTAATAAAGGGGATATGCCATGTCTTGGTTTTGAGATAAAGAGGGTTGACCCAATCTGGGTTTAGGTAATTGGTATGATGTTAGGGGTAAGTATCTTAAATATTGTTAAAGTTGAGGTAGTTGATATTATGGTGGGGATAGGTAGTCCAAATATTGATTATTTTAAGATGGTTGTAGTTGAGGTGGGTTATGACAATGGTCAAATAGTTTTTGAGAGGTTGTTGGTTTTTTATGATAATGATAAAATGGTTGTTGATAGGATATTTTTGGTTATGATAATGATCAAATTGTTGTTGATTGGTTATAGTTGATATTTCATTGATTTTAGGAAAAGTTGGGTTGATTATAGGCAAGTTTGGGTTGGTTTCAGGTTAGGTTAAGAGCATAATTGGATCATGATACAAAGTAAATCCCTAAGGAAAGAGGGTTATCTTTTAGGAACCTAAAAAAGTGAGGATCTTCAAGAGAAACTATAGGGGTGCTCCTCATTGAACAAGGCAATGGAGATGAGGTGGAAGATTTCCAAAGGGAGTTAGATTCATCACAACTCAAACAAAGAAGACAAGAAAATTCAAAGAAGATAAAACACACACTAAATCACCTTAAATCCTAATGTTCTTTTTGTCTCTCTTGTGGCTTAAGCCTTAAGTTTATATAAGTGTGACTAAACTTTGGTTTTGAAAAGGGTATTAGATAGGAAATCTAAGAATGATTTTGGGTATTTTAGGATCTTGAAATTTCTTATATTAGAATCAATACATGGCTTGATATTTGGGATTACCCCCTCACTTCACACACTATAATGATAAGGCTGTTGACTACTTAGCCAAAACATACTGAATGCCAAAAATTATACTCAATCAAAGAACTAAGTTTTAGTTTCTCATCTTGGTAATGACATCCAAGTAGGATGGCTAAGGGTGAAGGTTTACTACTAGGTGGTAAAATCCTAGTTGTGCTTTATGTTAAGCGTTTGATGTTTGATTTGGTGTAAGGTTTTTTGTCTTGTGTGAGCAAATAAGGGAGGCTATGGTTCATTTAATCTATGTGAAATAGTTATGCAAGAAAATAATGTATGAAGTTTATTTTTATACCCAAAAAAGAAATTTCTATTTCATTTCAATGAGCATAAAGCAAGAAGAAAGCACCTAAATTCAAATAATGAACCCAATAAAATTCAAGGGTCCCACTGAGTGTGCTAGAATGTTTCACTAATTTTTTACTTATTTTATTTTAGAAGAGAGTAAAAATTTAAAATAAGGGTGAGGTAGAAGAACCTAGTTTTGTTGTGTACACATAATTATTCAATTGTTAATAAATCCTATTCACTAGGGAGGATGACCTAAAGATAATAAAATACTAGAAAATATTTGATTAGTAAGGTAGGTGGGTGGATTGCCTAGTGTGAGCTAGATCCATGAAATACAAGACTTCGTTAGGGGCTATCAATCCACCTTTAGATAAGTTAATATTAATCAAAGTGTTGAAAGAAGAGGTTTCATAAGATAATGAAAGGATCTAATCATAAATGAAATAAATACTTGTAAAAATAAATTACTTTTAAAAAAAATTACCTTAAAGATAAATTTTGAACTGTTAAGGTCTAGTTTAGGTATGGTCAGGTTATTGTTTATGGTTTTGTGTAGTAACTCAGGTTAAGAAATAAGGTTTTGGTTGGGGTTGGTAGGAGGAATAAGCTTGTTGTTTTTGTTTAAATAATATACATAGTGACCATTATTGGTTAAGGTATGACCATATCTAGTTGAGAGATAACTGCTAATAGTCAATGGTGACCATTGGCAGTTACTGTGGGTTTTGATAGGATGTTTGTTCTAGGAGGAATAGGTTGTGGGTAAATTGTATGAGGGTTCTAGTAGGTTTATTGATGTGTTTTAATGGTTTTAGAGACAAGAGGTATCCTCATAGAGTTAAAGGTCAAGGTTTTGGAATTTTAATGGTTAAGAGTGGTTAGTGGGTGCTCTGGTAGAGATAAGGGTGTTTGGAGTTATAAAACTCCAATACCAAAGAAGGTATGGGTAGAAGTGTGTGTAAGCCCTAAGCTACTAAAACCAAATAAATTTAACTAAAATCTAGTGAAATATAATTAAATTTTGTGCTTGATGTCTTGGAGAAGTCTTAAATCTAAAAGGGAGCCACCAAGAATCTAGAGCAACTTAAGTAGAGTGACAATACTTGAATCCTTGGTATTGAGAATGTGGAAGTGCCTCCTTAGTCTCTATCTACTTTTGGTTTAGATATGGTTCACCAAGAATTATTATTCATTTTATCTCAATGATTTTATCTTCATCTTCCATGACTCAACCTTCTCGGCATGGGTCGTGGGCTAGTGTTCTATAACCATCAATGGTCTTAGTCAACCACTAGTAGTCGAGGGTTAATCATTGACAGTTACAGAGAAGATGTCAAAATGGATAAAATTATTTATTTACACTAATTATTGGTTGTTAATGTATTGGGAAATGATCCAATGGTAATAAAGTGAGTATGGGGATTCATGTAAAATAAGTATTAGGGAGTTAAGACATTAAATTCCATGGTAGAAATGGTCTTTAGGCTAGGTGTTGATCAACTAGCCATGGGTTTCGATAGGTTAGGTGGAAATAGGATTTTACTAATTTAATTAAATAATTAAATTATATAAAGGGGAAAATTGTTGAAAGGGTGTGTTTAAGGAATAACATAATCAAAAAGGGGTCAATGAGTGGGTCAAAGGGTAATACGACATCTAGAGCTTTAGTGTATGGTTTTCTGATATCTACACTAAGATGAGCTACCATCAAAAAGATCTTATTGGAGACTAAATGTCATTTTTTTTTCAAACCCATGATAATATAAATCACATGATTTTAAATTAAAAAATACCTCTCCTCATATCCTCCAAAATATTAACTAAAAAAATCAATGGCTTGTTCCAAACCTTCACTATTATATTGTATAAGTATGGAAAAAATTGTACTACATGTGTAGAAAACATACATAAAGAAATCCATAGGGAAATCAAGATTGATAAAATTAGGAGATTGGAAAATTTCCTATTTAATTGCCTCAAAAATTCTCTTACTTTATTTTTCCATGTGAACTCTTGATGTTTCTTAAGCATATGAGTGAGTGGCCTTACCAATTCTACAAATCCAAGAATAAATCTCCTAATGAAATTGATATTTCCCAAGATGTTTTACAATCCCTTACTATGTTTAGGTAATGATAGAGAAATTATTTACTCTATTCTTTTAGGATCAATGGAAATTCCATCTTTAGGCACAACATGTCTAGGTAGTCTTCTCTCATACACTACAAAGATACACTTTTTAGGATTTAAAGAAACCCCAAATTATGTACATCTATCAAAATCCAATCTCAAATCGGTTAGATGATCTTAAGGATATTTTGAAAATATAGTAATATCATCAAGATAAACAAGAACCATTTCACTCAAGAGCCCTTGAAAATCAACATCTATTTCCCTTTAGAAAGTAGTTCTAGCTTTGGAGAGTCCAAAGGGCATCTTTTTATATGCATAAGTATCCCATCTAGTTGTGAAGGATACTTTGTATTGGTCTTGATCCTTCACCAGTATATAAATGTAACCTATGTATCCATCTAATAGAGAGAACCTTTATGAACTTGAAACTCTTTGTAAAATTTGATCCATGGAGGGAAGAGAATAGTGATCTCTCAATGATACTCTATTGAGATATCTAAAATCTACACATAACCTTATCTTTCCATTCTTATTTATCATATGTAAAATATTTTCAACCCATGTAGAATGAATTGATTTTAAATATTATATTGGATTCAATTATATTTTTAAGTACTTTTCTCATGAGGATCTCAACCTTGGGGTTAATTGGCCTTTGCTTTTGTCTCACAAGTTTAACATCTTTTTCAAGTTAAATTTTATGTTATCCTAACCTTAGATCAAAAATTTAAAATAATTATATTCAAATGAATAAAATCCATGAAATCCTTAAAAATGATATGAAATATTATCTCTTAGTATTAGTGATCACTTTTCCCAACTTGAGTAGTTTACCTTTAGTTATGGCAATTTGCTCATAATGTTCTTTTATAGTAGAGATGTTTACCTTATATTTTCTTAGATAATAATATTAATTATATATGATTTAGAAAGTGAAAAAATATTTAGTTAAACTATTTTATATTAATTGAATAATCTAATATTCATATTGGCTTTACAATTTATCTTGATTGTTTGGGCAGAATTCTACCTCATTCTATAAGAAATAGGTAGTTTGTTTGTCATTATCAAAAACTTATCAAATTACATAATTATTTGGAACTAAAGGCCTATATAAAAAGATTATTTTGGAATTATATTTAGTGTCCTTGAGCTGATCAACAATATCATATTGTGCTCCTATGGAAGCTAATCTATCTGCTTTTGATTGGCTCCTCTAGGAATGGAGCAAATATAAAATGCCCAAAAGTCTTCCATAAGGTCTCAATATTTATGTTTTTATGGCTTTAAAAGATGATTATGTTTTACACTCATAAATCTAATTTTTTTCACTATCACCTTTCACTTATAGAAGCTTAATACCCCTCCTTCTTGCTAACTGTATGCCATGGATAAGTGCATCATACTCTATAGTATTAGATGTGTAACTAAATTGAAATATTATAGAATATTGATACATTTTATTTTGAGGAGAAACTAATGTAACAACATCCCCACTTACATTATTTGATCTAAATCCATGAAACTACAAATTTTACACTCCTTAATACTGCATTGAGCTATTGAGACTAGGCATTAAGTCACCTTCTTCATGCATACAGTAGACACCAAAACTTGATTCTTCAATAATCTTGTATGGGTAATAGCTATGATTATCAGTTTCCCACTCATGAAGGAGTAGATATAGTATGCCTTCAAGTGACTTAGAAGGTTCTTAATCACTAGTATGTTCATATTATTTTGAGACTATACAATTCACATTTAACATGTTTTGTGTATAAGGTTGTAGATGGAATTTGGATATAGGATCATACCTTATTATGAATTTTGTTCCATACCTAGCTCTAAAAACCATATAGGACCAATCAAAATAATGATATCCCCTATCTTAGTAGTGAAATGTTTAGATAGGAATCATTTAAAGTAAGGAGGTAGATCAACAACTACTACATCTTTTGAAATGGTAAAATTAAGACAAGCAACAAGTATGACCTTAATATATCTAAAAACACCCAAAATCTATGTACGAGACCCATCCAACTACAAGAATACTTTTTCATGAGGCTCATACTAAAGTCCTAGTTTTCCATCTATTTATTTGGGTATGACAACGGCACTAACCACACTATCAATCATATAATTATGAACCAAACAATCTCCTATGATAAATAAAAGATAGAATGTATGTGGATTAATCACCTTTTAAGATTGATGCTCAAAAACTTGATTATAATTTATTAGAACAACACTCACTCTTAGTTGTTGTCTATCTAAGACATTTAGCTTTGAAAGCTCTTCTTGCAAGAGGTCTTTTTGACCTAGAAGTAGCAATATATCCCACATATAAATAGACATATAATCCTTCTTCATTTGATACAAAATACCAAGTGTAAAAATGGCTATAATAGTCCAAAATTTAGGAGTAGAAGTGATACCTAATGTTGTGTGAATTTTGAAATGAAAGTAACCTTCAAATTCTACCCTTTAACATCTTCTACTTGTTGGTTTGATGTCTTTTGAGGCACATATTGATTTGTGGTAATCTAAGGTGGATGATAAGGAAGAGGAGATGCATTTTCAAGACTTGAAACTTCACCAATTTACCTTTTATTATATCTAGTATGGTCTACAAATGAACTATCCATATTAGACATGTTTTAGCCTTGATTTTTGCCATCTAATCAAAAGAATTCTTACCTTCCTATAATTTAAAAAAATTTATTTCAGTAGGTGATTTATTACTACCTTCTCATTACTAATTTGGTACCTCAACTTGAGTGAAATAAGGAATGTATCCATGTGGTAGAGAATATTCCTTATGTTAAGAAGGTGGTTGATTATCATGTGGAGGAGGAGCCAAACTTTATTACATAAATGATTGTTGAGAAATCTCATTAGTTGGAGCCATTTACATGTTATTTTTTTGATCACATTGATTATTCCATTATCCTTTCTAAGAATAGTTTTTATGAATTAGAACTAAAGCTCTAGAATTTATTAGAGCATTGGGATTGTATTTCCTTGATTATGAATTCTACCCTTGTCCTTGTTGATTGGGCTGATAGGGGGGCCTATTTTAATAATAATTTTAATTTGGAACTTGGTAAGGCCTATAATGTAAAGCTTTCTACCTTTTAATTATCACTAACTTGTTATTCTAGGCCTTAAGTAGACTCTCTATCTTATCCAATTTACCAATCTAATTACCTTCTTTTTGATAAATACTTATTAAATTTGGTATTGGAGCAACAATAAGAGCCAAAGGATGAATATCTAAAAACTAGGGAATAGGTGGTCTTGGAGATAATTTACCTACTTTTATTATACATTTTTAAACCCTTATGGATAATTCATAAGATTTTGGTAAAGTGTTTCCTTCGATGGATTATATCATGACCACCACGTCTAAATTAAGAGATTTCAGATAGTATGAAAATGCATAGTTGGGAGTGGGTTTGGTAACTATAAGAATTATATTCCATATTTTCTAAAACTTGTAGTTGAAATTCACAATAAATTAATTAGGAAACCTCTTGATTGTAGTAAGTTGTTCCACCAATGAAATGTGATCACTTTTGTTCTCAATGTTCTTGTACAATAATTATCCAAATTGATCCCAATTGTTAATAGATGTAGGTGTCAATCCTTTCTATCATTTAAGTGTCTTGTATTTGAGTGAAGTTTACAATAGGCTCATATCTACGTTTTCCTAAGTCATATTGGGCATTGAGTAAATATTAGCTATATATATAATATGCTCAATATGTGTAAATAGATTTTATACTATAAAATAGGGAAGACTCTTTAGGGTAGAAATTGGAATATCATCAAATTGATTGATTCTTACGGAGATTCCACCATTAAAAGGCACATAAACCTATCTTTTAAGAATAACCAATTACGGTATGGGATTTACAATAGTTTTTGGCTAAAAAATATTTGTTTGAAAAGGATTTTTTTGTAAAATAAGAGGATAAATTGGTGGTGTAGGATTTGGATTGGGCTAAGAAGCCTTATTATTCTTTATTGATTGAAAAGACAACTTAGTGAAATTTATCTCTTTCCCTTTTGAAGAGGATCTTATAACCACTCTTGGTGGCATGAAATATATGTAAATATAAATTTGACACCTTTGAATATTGAATAATTAGTACCATTAGGCATGCCAAAAATTTTAGCATCCCAAATAACATCTTATATAATTCAACTTACTCATTTCTGCTTCATACTTAGACTAACATTGGAATGGTCTAAGGTTGTGGGGTACCTATATATAGACCAAAACTCTAGTTGAGATGATATCTCATCTAAATATCTGAATTTTAGATTAATTACTAAACCTATTTGATGTTGGGATGAAAAGAGTAAGGAATAATACTGAAAGGGGAATCTTTGCTATGATGGTGATACACCTAAATAGTGATTGATCCTCTGTAAAATTTAAAACTTAGGCACACATATGAATCAAAATAGAAAAAATTGTCAAAAATACTTTCATAGATTAGTCCTAAACATATGTGTTTTAAATTAAGGTTTTGAAATAAGGTTTGCAAATTGAAGGTTTGGAAATGAAGGTCTCTATGGACATTGCATACTAACATTCTTAAATGAAATTTATATTCTTAACTCTTCAGATGACCTATAAAGGATGAAATAATAGTAGTAGGTGAGGAAAGGACCTAAAAAATTAGATACTTATAAAAATTATATACAAATCAACAATAAAATTACACACTAAAACCATGAATGAATCTACAACAAACTTTCTTTATTGACTTCTAGTGTAAATTACAATTTCTATATAGTTTTTCTATAACAACATGAGGGATATTGAAAAATGGCATAAAAAATTTAATATATAGAAAAAATAATAATCTATACCCAATTTGCTATATATAATAGAAGGAAAATATATCTAAACATTATCTCAAGTCAATATTTAGTTATAATTTACAAACAATAGTCATTTAGACTTCTCCTTGTGTTTAGTGTCTTGCATGTTGATTGCATGATATTTTAGAATTAAAAACAATGTGGTTGGCCATATTTTTATTATCCAAGCTCCTCCTTTATCATTATATTACATTATTTATTTATATAACTCTTGCGGAAGTGAGCTAACTCATGATTGAAACTCAAGATGAGTTATGCATGTGAGTGAAGTAGTTGAAGCCCAATTAAATCATCAAAAGGACTAGTTAAGCATGTAGTTGACATAAAGGACCAATTTTTCATGATTAATATTATTTTAATGGTATAATAACTCCACATTATCCCTTATCACCAATATTCTTCACTTGATTGATTAAATAGGCTTACTAGGCCAAATTAGACATAGTAGCCTAACGTTTTATGCTTCGTGGCCATTATAAGCTACATATAACCTATAAAAACATGAAATAATGATCAATTAAATACATTAAAAAATGATTTATGTCATGAAAATGGTCCTCCTTGGCAAGTAACAACTACAAATTAGTCAAATTGGTTGACTATGCTAGCTTTTCCTTCATTTGTTGTAGACTGGCTATTTTGGATGAGCTCTCAAAGGAACTTATAGGAATATTTATGATCATGTGATTATTTTAGTTTGAATAAAAATTTTAAATATTTGATATTCATGTATTGGAATTCCTTTAAACTACCTTGAACCTCTCCTTTTGTGTTTTTTCTCTTAAAAACAATTTTCTTCTAAGTTCATACAACATCCATACAACCAATGGACATGGACATGGAGATATCATATTTTAATTCATGATATATGTGATAGTTAATAGGTTTAAATTATTTTTTATGCATATTTATATAATTCCTCACAAACAGGTCTACTAGTGGGGTTTTGCTAGGGTTTAAGAGTGTTCTAGGCTCTTAATTATTGTTCATAAAGCTTGGGCCATAAAATAATTAAAAAACACCACAAAATTTTAGTGTATTAGGCCATTTAACTTCCATAAATTCAATATATTCTCATGGAAAAGGTGTGTATCAAGGTGATCATGTGAAAATCTCTTCTTAATGACCTTAATATTAATCTCTCTTATTACCTTTTTATGATGTTCATGATTATTTGGAGTTCCTTCATGACCTTGTTTTGGCTCCTACTACCCTTTTTTGATGGCCTTGTCTAGTGATGTCAAGAACAAGAATAGGTGTTTGCATAGTTTCATCAATATCTTGAATTCATGATGATTTTATAAGATCTTATGTATTTTTAAAAACATGAAGAAGATATATATGATGATTTTTAGTCATGATATAGGCTTTATCAAGCCATTCCTCTTCAACCTACATATAAATAACTCCTTGTTTTGACCTACAAACCTATCTACTCATGGAAATGAATAAAATAACCATTTATGATGAATTTGGAAGTTATTTTGAGAGATTTAAATACCCCATATTTCTTCTCAACCCCTTTTAATGTGAAATTACCTTTTCTTCCCTTGATTTCTAGCTCAAAATTTCCTTATTTGTCTTAGTTTGTATAGTTGAGGTACTACACATGCTAACCAAATACTCATGCATGTGCTTACGGAAGTTGAGAAGAATAAAAAATTAATTTCATGGCTCAAATATTCCATATGGATGCATAATTTATCTCCTTTTTTCCATCAGGTGGTTATGAGGGTTATACAAGGGTTTTAGAGGTCTAGATCCTCTTAAGGATTGTTCATAATATACAAAACTCTAATGAGAAACAATTTGACATGAAAATTTATTATATTAAATCCATAATTATTAGTGAAAATAATGAGCTCCTATGCAAAATATGCTTCAAGTTCTCTACATGGTAAAAATAGGCTACAAGGGCCTACCAAAATTGTGTATGCAAGAAAAAAGCTTAAGGTGTTTAGACAATTTTTTTTTTTGGATATTTATTTAATAAAAATTAATTGATTTAAGTTATCCTCTGAAATATCTCCATGTTCATCTCATGAAGATAAATTTCATAAAAGAGTAAAAAAATATGACTATGTACTTGTAGGGTTTTAGGACTGCTTGTTATTTATAACCCTTAATGCGTGGTTTGCTTGGAAATATGAGTATGATCACTCCTCAATATATGTATTAATATTTAAAAACACTTTATCATGCTTATAAAAACCTTTTATGATGTTAAAAATATCTACTACACCTTATAGCTCCTCAATAAGTATGTCTACTTGCATTTTGATTATCAATAGATAGTGGGTTGATTATGAGAAAATAGTGAGTATTTTCCATCATAATTTTACCCCAATTTTTTTTTATATGTATATCAATTAATTATTAATAATTAAACCAAGTTTCATGCTTAAATGCTATATATTTTGGCTTGTAGGCTCTTTTTACCAAAACCTAACTTGAGTTACGTACATTTTCCTATTTCATAAGGCTTATGACTATGCTCTTATTATTTTTCACCTTGTTTAGGTATTTAACATGGTTAATATTCTTTGGATATGCCATTTAAATACCTATTGTATTGGTATTATTACCCATTGGTTAACTTGAAGACATATGCAACCTTTCTCTGACCTTATCTACTCAAGGAAACACATTATGATTGTTTATTAATAGTGTTTTAGGTGATTTTAATGATATGTAGATATTTTTGTTATCTATTTCACCATTATTTTGTGACTTTATGACACTTTAAACCATTTTAAACCTTATAATTATATCTTTCTTTATGAATTTGCTCATAAAGCAATATTCCTAGGCTCTTACACACGACACAGTCCTATTTCCATACAAGCCTATTATACCTTCATCTTCATGTCATGGGTGTAATTTAGTAGTATTAATAAAGGTTTGAATATTTAAATTTATCACTTTAAATTTCATGAATATGTATTCATATTTTTACTCCTTGACTAGAAGCATATTTTAGTCTCATTTTGCTAGCATATGACTGTGTGAGAGGGAATTGCCATTTGTATGTCCGTAGGTGATGCTCACAGTTGGCCTTGACTATAAAACTATTTATAATACCTAAATTTATCATTTTAGCTCATTTCATCATATTTTTTCAATTAATCCTTCATACCATGAGACTCCACCATATACTGTTGGTTCATCCTCTTTGTCAAACTTTTGGAAATAGGCCTCTATCTTATGAGAAAAGTGTAGGTGTTGGTTTTAAATGTGTATGAATGAGTATTGATATATAAATTGATCCTTATGAATTTAAGTAACTCCTTACACCATTTTCAATTATTATTAACACTTGGATTACAATCTCATTGAGTTGAAAGTATAGTAACCATTATTGAACTATGATTATGTTTTAAGCTTATATATCTCAAAAAAACCCTACAAACCCTATTATAGGTGTGTGTTTTTTTTATAGAAATGAATATCAAAATAGGCTTTAAGTTTATAATTTATGGTATTATATTTATCCAAAAACATGTATTCATCCCTTTATAAAACATTGTCTACTTTATACCATACCACCATTCAATCATTATGAAAATAGACTTTTCTCTCATATGTAAACTTGACTGTGTATGATATTTAGGATTATATAGACTATGACATGGTTTTAGGGTTATTTTAGAGTTTTAAAAAAAGGTAAGAAATTTAAACATTATACCTTCACTTTTTAAATTATTTTTATGATCTCAGTAACCTCCTTAAAAGTTTGTATCTTTTGGCCTCTTAAAGAGCATTGACCACCTTCTTGGATGTACTTGTTCTTAAAGCTAGATATAGGCCCTATTTGTGTTTCCTTAGATATTCAAAAATTTATAATTTATATTTATTAATCCACCTCATTATTATATCCACTTCATACTATTTAGTCATGTATTTTATGGTCCACTCAGTCTATTTTTCACCTTGATAGACCTTAAGACTCTTCAAGACCCTTACCTACTATAGTTTCACTTGAGTACAGGTTGATAGGTGTCTTAAAATATACTTGACTACTAAATAATGGTTTATAACATTAATTAATACATAATATGAACAAAGATCACTAATTTATCAACCTTTAGAACATACATTATTGGGATTATGTCAAAATTCGAGAATGACTATGTCCTTTATCAACTATAGATGATTCTATATCTCCATTGTATAGACAAAGATTGAATTTGACCTTGGGGAGGTCACCAATTATTTTTATGATTATTTAATTTCAAGTTATTAAAACTTTATTAGATGGTCTAAGCATATACCTTTAAAATACATCTTCTATCTTGTCCTTCTCTTACATTTGCACTTTCATGATAAAATATTTATTATACTTGTATTGGCTATAGGTTGCCTTCTTGACTGTTCAACATGGTTCAAGGTCCTATATACCATCCTTCACATCCATGATAGTCTTTTCCCATTTGACTACATATTATAGTGAAATGATGGGATGCAGATGAATGTAAGTGGGAATGAGTGAATGGATGGTGTGAAAACATGAATAGAGGGTGGAAAGGAATATGATCATACTGAGAATGGTAGTGAGAATGGATATAAAAAAATGGGGATAAAAGAGAATGAAAGGGGAATCTCAAAACCACATTAAACATCTTGTGAAAGAATAATCCTATCCTTCACCACATATATAAATTTGGAGGCCATTTAAGGAGGATAAGAAGCTAAAATTGAAACCTATGAATATGTTAAGAACCTTAAAAAATGCTAAAAAGTGATAACTTGAGTATTTTTGAGAGATATTAATGGCCTCTCACCATGAGTATTTACACAAAACTTTTGATAAATTTTCTTTGAAAATGTAAGAACATGAAGGAGACACCCCAAACAAGGATTAAACAAAAATTTGAAACCCTTTCTCTCTCTTGGACTGCACAATTCTTCTCTACATGCTTATTTACTACATATTTACACTATTATATCTTCTTAAGATCTATTTTTCCCTCACAAATTTGGAAAAAAACTGATGGGTTCCTTGAAAAGATGAGTCATGTCTTGATAATCTTCTCAAACTTAAAATTTTATGCCATGATGCTCTAATAAGGGGAAATTATAGAAAATCGACTACCTTCCTAGATGTATTACTACTGATGTATGCCTTAAATTCAAAGGGATGACTCATGAAGGAAAGGAGAATTTTTTAATGAATACTTAATCTAGATATAATCTCTTTGAGTCTACTTTCTTTGACCAGATTTATATACTTGGATTTTCTCTCTCATGGTCATACCACCTACAAACCTAAAAGGCTCTCCTTATGTGCAAACTAGAAATATGACTAGAGGGAACTAGTTTTGGGCATGTTTTAAATCATTTTTTCATCAAATTATTATAGAATACCTACTATGCCCTTCTCCTTCTGCCCATAGTCTCAACTATATGGAAAAGTTGTAGAATTATATACTTTTCCATGTAAAATGCATGAAATGTGACCTTTATTTACCCTTTATTCATAGGTAAAGACTTAAAAATATAATATTAGATCATGGAGAGGAAACCAAGAGTCAAACATCATTTTAACACAAATATTAACTCTTTTTACATGCTTTTGGGCAAAAGATTGGCATGTGGGAGCTCTAAAAAGACCCCTTTTCACACTTAAACTTGTATTAAATGACTTTTTCCAAGTATGAAACTTTATGAGTAATATTATTTCATACATAAATGTGTTAAATGGTATTTTTACTAATTTCATGCCATTTTAACACCTTATTATACATTTAAAGATCAAAATTTGTCTTTTTAGGCAATATAATCATAGTTTTACATAGGAAAACTACCACTAAATGTTAAATAAGCATATCATAACCTTTTAAAAGGTTTAAAATGGACTTTAATTTCATTTTTATCAATTTTTTAACTTTATATCTCATTGCATACTTTCCTTATACTGAGTTATGGTATAACATTTCATGACAAGTCATCAACAATCTTCTTTTCACCATCTTCCATAGAGCATTTTCAGATCATAAAACCACTTGAAACTCTATCAAAACCTATAAATGACATTTGAAACTATAAACATGACAATGAACAACTCACTATTCCCATGATAGATACGACACTATGATGACCATGAAAAGTTTTTAATTATAGGGGTTGGTATTTGGCCTTGACAGACCAAATTACCAACAAATTATAAATAAAGTCCCTAATTAATATTTTCATATTTATATATGATTTAAAATGTGGTATAATAATAAACTAAGTGTTTCTCACCTTCTTATATTTGGTATTCCTACTTACATCATTATTCCTAAATAAGAAAATAAACATTCATGATCTTACTTCCTATTATTTCATTTTTGTATGTTATGGATGGAAAATAAAGGATTAAGAGTTTATAATATATGTAAATGAAAAATAGTTGAGAATAGGAACATTTAAGTCCTTAAAAAAATATTATTTAAGGCTTTTTTGGAACCCCCTCAATGTGATTTTTTGATGAACCAAATAATTTTGTTACTCATGAATAAACATATGCCTTAGAGGAAGTCCATCAAATTTTGGATAATTTAAAGTTTGAATGAACTTAGCCATTTATATTAAAACTAAAACAAATAAATAGGTTGAATCCCTAATTCAATATTCTAATATTGATAATCATAATAAACTAACTAGGAATAAACATACCTACCATGCTTTGATGACTCTGTATTAATGTGAACCTCATTATTTTGATGAGTCTATTCAAGATGATTGATGCAATGTTTCTATGAAAGATGAATATAAATATCTAATTGAAAACTAGACATGGGACCCTATTCCACCTCCACCAAAAAGGTAATAATTGGTTTTACATGTATTTATAATATCAAATATAATCCAACTTGTAAAATTGATAACTTTAAAAATAGATTATTTCTCATGATTTTAGGTAGAAACCTAGGATTGACTATGTTGAAACCTTTTATATTATATAAAAGATGAGTAATGTTATATTATTTATTTCCTTTGTAGCTTATAATGGTTGAATTATTCATCACATGGATGTTAAAAATGTCTTCCTAAATTGTGATCTAGATGAAGAAATATACATGAATTAAGATAAAGATTTTATTTTACCCAAAAAACAACATTATATTTGTAAGATACATAAATCTCCTTATGGTTTAAAACAAACTCATCAATCCTGGTATTCTAAAATCACTAATTTTTTAAAGTATTAGGTTTTTCTAGCTATTATTCTAATAATTATCTCTTTACAATTTTTTAAAATAGTCATTTTTATTTAATTGTATGATATGTTGATGAAATTATTATCACTTGTGATAAAATTAGTTTAATTATTGAATATAAATATAAACTAAGTCAATATTTTGAAATGAATGATCTAGACATTCTTCATCATTTTATATGAATGCTTTTATTTTAGGATAAAAATTCAATTGTTGTATCTCGATCTCAATATAAACATAACCTTATTGTTAAATTTAATATGTTTGATTGTAAGCCTACATCTACCCTTGTTTAATTTGGTTTTAAGATTGATCAAAAACCTACATGTGACAAAGTTAAACCCACTTTATACATATAAATAGTTGGTATTTTGATTTATCTAACTATTACTAGGCATAATATTTTATTTTTTATAGGTTTTGCTTCTAAATTCATGAATAATCCATAGTTGGATGATTAAAAATTTAGAAAATAGATAATTTGGCATATCAAATTAACTGTATACTTTGGTTTATATTATACTTCAATTGATAATGCTAATGAAAATGGTTATTGTGATGTTGACCAAGCTAGTGATATTATAGAATAAAAATATGGATTTGGATGTGTTAAAGTTTTGTGGATGTGTTATCACTTGGAGAAAATACAATCAACATATTATTCGTAGTTGTTATACAAAATTGGAGTATATAAGTGCTATGGAAGTTGTTAATAAGCCATGTGGTTGTGAAGGTTGTTATAATAACTCTATTATAATTTTTATCACAGTCCTAAATTTAATTTTTTATAATAAAATTTGTATAGCTCTGGTTAAAAAAATAGTGCATCACCAATAACTAGGCTTATTTTAGTTCATGTGCATTTTATCTAGGAAAGAGTCCTTAATGGTGATATTGATCTCCAATTTTGTCCTATTGATAAATAAGTCAAAAATATCTTCATAAAATCACTTGGTGCTACTAAGTTTTTGAAATTTCATACAATATTGCGCCTTTTGGAGTTTGTGTTGAAGGGGGAGTGTGTATGGAAATGCTGCTTTCTAAATGGTGATCTAAAAGAAGATATCTACATGACTCAACCTAAGAGTTTCACTAAACATAATAAATAACATTGTGTTTATAATTTAAATAAATGCATTTATAGTTTAAAACAATCTCCTTAATCTCGGTATTCTAGAATCACTATTTAATTCAAAAGAATTACATTTCTCTAACTATCATTATGATAATGATCTCTTTGTAAAAATTTAAAATAATAATTTTATATAAATTTTATTATATGTTGATGATCTTATTATTACTAGTGATTAATTAGTTTAATTATTAAATATAAATATAATCTATGTACTTATTTTTAAATTACCAATTTAGATATTCTTCATCATTTTATATGAATGGTTGTTTATTGAGATAAAAATTCAATTATTGTATGTTAATCTTTGCATGCACATACCATACTTATTAATTTTAATATGATTGAATTTAAGTCTACATCTAGCCCTATTTACCTAGTGTTAAGATTTATTTAAAACCTATTTATGATAAAGATAACCCCACCCTATACAAATAAGTAGTTGGTAGTTTACTTTATCTAACTATTATTACATCAAATTGTTTCATTTTTTGTAGGTGTTGTATCTAGATTTATATAGGATCCATACATGGATCACTGAAAACTAAAAAAATCAATACCTTGGTATATTAAAGGAACTATAAATTTTGTCTCATAGTATTCTTTCATTGATAATGTGATTTTATATGGTTATTATGATACTGACCACACTAGTGATATTATAGATCATAAATCTACTTTTGGATATGTGCTTAATTTTTGAGCAAGTGGTATCACTTAGATAAGCTAAAAAAAACATACTATTTATATCTCTTCTATAAAAAAAAGGTATAAAAGAGATATAGAAGTTATTAATAAGCCATGTGGTTGTTAAGGTTTTTATAATAAATCTATTCACAATATTATCCTTCCTTGTGATAATGAAATTTCATAGTTATGGAGAAAAATCTAGTGTGACACCAAAGAACTAGGCATATTGAATTTTATGTGAATTTTATTCAAGATAAATTCCTTAATGGGGATATTGATCTATAGTTTTGTCCTATAGATGAATAACTAGTATATATATTCATAAAACTACTTGGTGCTACTAGGTTTTTCAAGTTTCATATAGCGATGGGCCTCTCAAAGTTGCCCTTGAGAATGAGTATGCATGACATCACTTCCTAATGACTATGTGTTTATTTATTATTATATGTATTTATTACCAAATTGTAAAAATATTGTAACTAGTCACATTAAATGATATTGGTAAACTTCATCATATGCCAGATTACATTGTACCTAATACTAAAACCATATCTTGTAATAGAGGTCTTTATTTTATAAAATGCTCCAAAAATTATGGTTAATTATTCATGAGAAACTATGAGATTTAGTCTCATGATCGTGCTAGCCTAAAATACTCTAATTAGTTGATAATTATATTTTTTTTCAAAAGGTGATATTGGCCTAATTAAGCTTTTTAAATCCTTTAAATATTACATTCACTTTGAACTCATTATAGATGGTTTTTGAAGTATAATTCATTTTATATAAAGGTGTCTATGGCATTCATCCCACTTACCATTAAGGGAGAGTGTTGGAAAAAATAATGATTAAGTGGTATATAAACTCAATTAATACATTAAATTACATTGTTAAATAAATAAGACTAATATATTTTATTATTTATATTAAATGATTTAAACTACACATTAATAAATAATAAAATATATATTATTAAAAATTACCATTAAGTGGGATTTTGAACCTATTTATTTATGTGTTAAAATAATTATCTCAAATATAACAAACACATTGAAAACCAAACATTCAAAGTTCTATGAAGAGAAATGTCTAAGAAGAAGTTCTAAAGAGAGGGATTAATAAGTTGGGTCAAAATTGGTTTATCAAATTAATTAATAATCTTTTGTGGGTTTTTAATCTCTATGTGATATTTTCCCATGTGTATTTGTGTCATGGTTGTGTATATGTATTTTACTTCATTATTCATATATATAGATCCAACTTCATATGCATCTAAATTATCTCAACATAAATAATATTTCATATTTGGAATGAAAAATACATATAATAAAACTAGATTCCATTTTTTTGGGTGAAACCTTGGTAAAATCTTCTCATTTTATGCCTTTATATTTATAACATATATTAGGAATCCTTGGTAATTAATTTGAGTCCATGTGATAAACATGAATAGAGTCCTTGTATGATTTTCATGTCTCCCATGAGGTTAATGTAGGATAGTACACTAACACCTAAATATGAAAAATAAGTGTAGAATAGGACAATGTTTTTCTTAAATATGGAATACTTTTAATAATTTAATATATTTATTCCACTTGTAGATATTTGTTCATCTTGACTATTTTAGAATTTATAATTCTGTAGTAAGAAATATAGATACTTTTTGTAGTAAATTATGAAGTAGGTTATGTAACATCTTTTGTTTAATCTTATTTAAATAGACATTAATATAATTTTTGGGCATTTTTAAATGTATTTCTAATGTATTACTTCTTAAAACTACTACGATTAGTGGAAAATACTATATTATTGTTGAGACTGATGCAGTTAAGTATATATATACTTTGGAGTTTTAAGGTATATTATAAGACATTTATATGACACTTTGATGATATATTTATACAACAATAGAGTCAATATAAATATTTTTGGATAATTTTGGATTTTTGGTTTTGATTTTAGTTACAAGGAAAAAGGTTCAAATTATTTTTGTTCCTAATATGGACCTACTTTAGCTCATGAGGTAGATATGCCTAACAAAAGTTGATCTCATATAACCACCACATTTAATTATTTGGTAAGGAAATATGATGATTCATCTTATATTGATTGGAGATATCATATCCCAAAATATGTTTCATGATTGTTACTCACCTTTAATAAGTTATTTAACTCTTAGATGTCTGGGTTATGCTTTTCCATGGTGATAAATGAATTCTGGATACTACTCTATTTGGCATGCATACAGTGATGATTAATGATAATGGATTGTGAATTTAATTTTACATTTTTATTATGTTTATTTTATTAATTAGTCTTATATTTATAAAAAATAGTATGTATGTATCTGTGTCTATATATATATATATATATATATAACTTATTGTGATGAATTTTATGTATGTAAGACCGATAAGAATGGGGGAATGAAGTAGGATCCATAGCCAATATGGATCTAGCATGCATAATGGATATAAATATCATATTTTAAAAAATAATATGTGAGCATTTACTATTATTATATTGAATTTTTTTTAATCTCTCTTGATTTTCCTAGTTATTGGGAGTATAGACATCTAAATTACATAATTTAGTGTCACAATTCAATTTAGAATATAAACATTCTCCTTCCCCAGTTCAAATTCAAATTAACACCACTTCTATCCTAATTTAAAATAATTGACTAATTATTAATTAAACAATTATACATGCCTTTTCATGTAAAATTAATTAATAATCCATATTCTCCACCTCACCTAGACATCCTCCACATTTATCTCAACCACGTGTTGACTAATCCAACCACCCTCCTCAAATTTATCAACCAACTTATGAGTCACCTTATAACATTTAAACCTCTTTAACCAATTCTATATGACTTAGTCAACCAACTCCCCTTTTCTATCAACTTGTGGAATTGGTCATCATCCTCATGGATGACGACTATTTTCCATTGATGATTATTTAAATAATTGAAAACATTTAAATAATCATCCACCATTAGATCAACCTCACATAAACCTATAAGTATACATGTAATCCATAATTTTCATCCTTCCTCAATTATGCTAATGGAGTGATATCAAATTCTCTAGTGAATACAAGCTATACAAATCCCATTTGCCTAACCAAACATTGCCTAATTCCCTTTTGCATTAGATAAGGCTAGAGAAACCACTTTTAAATAGCAAGTCACTTTGAATCACAATCGAGGAGGCTCAAGGTAATTTTTTTATTTAAGTTAGTGTTTTTTTCTTCTTTTTATTTGTCACTCTATCTTAAAGTTGATGAGTTTATATTAGTTTTCATTTTATAATTGACTTCTTAGCTTAATTTCATTCTAGATTTACTTTCACACATTTTGGTAGGCCTAATGGTACCTTCCCTCATATTTTCATATAAAAATCATCATATGTGCATTTAGGAGCTTAATTCATTTTATTTTTGTAGTTTTTCTATACACATTCATTTAATCTTGGTCTTGGAAGTTTTCATTTGTAGTTGTAAATTATTTTATGAAATTGTAATGCTCATTATACATTCTAATATGTAAAAATGAAATAAAAAACATCATCATTTAAATCATAGTAGTTATTAATGAAATCATCATTCTACCATTTTTATCATCTTACATAGATTTCCTTCTTCTAATTTTTTTTGCCTCATTTTAGCTATGTCTTATCTTGTTTTATTTCTATTTTCCTTTTTTCTATGTAATAGTGAAATCAGTGGCTTCATCAATGAGATCACAACTGTTAATCATGAGATATACTAATAGGGGGTGAATTAGTATATTATATATCTTATTTATTTATCAAATTCCTTTTCTTTAACCACACATTCAAGATATGCAATAAAATTGAAACAATAATATGCACCACATGAGAGAGAGAGAGAGAGAGAGAGAGAGAGAGAGAGAGAGAGAGAGAGAGAGAGAGAGAGAGAGAGAGAGAGAGAGAGAGAGAGAGAGAGAGAGAGAGAGAGAGAGAGAGACCAAATTTTTACATAGAAACCTAAAGTGGGAAAAACCATGAGAACAATCTCAAGTATATGAATGAGCACCAACTTGTAGGAGCACCAACATAGCAACTATTTGTGAGAACCAATCCATAGGAGCACCAACCCCTCTTATGTATAAAACACAACTATATCTCAATGTTTCTTACTCAACAAATGATAGAACTCTACAATATCTCCTAATTTTCTCTCTTCAAAAATAAATACAAACCATGCACTCTTTTGCATATAAGAAATGGCTTCTCAATCCTTTATTTATAGGTTTCCAAATGAATTTTGGCATTCACCCTTTGTAACCAATCAATCCTCATGGAAAATGGTGCCAAACTTACATGACCCTTCATAAGCAAAAGCATCTTTCCTTTTTTGTCTTTATCTTGGTGATTTTTCATATTCCTCAAAGTATCCCTTCATGGAAAAATGTGACATACCCTCTTTTGTCTTCACATGGTGAATCTTGGAATTCCTCAAGATGACTATTCATGAGAAAATGCATCCCATTCCTCTTTCATCTTTTAGGCTGTGGCTCTTTGACTTCTCCATGGGCCCTCTTTTGACTTATATGGAACCAATAATATATTAATTAATATTAAATAAATATTAGCACACATTATCTAAGATATAAATATTAAAAGCACCATTAAATGCAATGGGGCTTTTATCACCAATAATGCTAGACCTTTGACATCAATGACAATATTTTCAACAATCTCCCCCTTTATCATTGATGGCAACCTCAAACTAAAACCTACACATCCTAAAACCTACACAAACTATGTATAAAAAACATACAGTAACTCCCCCTTATTGTAGTAACCTATACCTATTCCATATACCCATTTCTACACCTATACCTATACCTATTATTCTCCCTCTTTGACATCATTGGCAAAGGGCTTACCTAGAGCTAACACTTACCTCCCCCTCAAATTATGCTAAACCTCAATGGTAGGAAGTAAAATAAATTACTCCCAACTTCTCTTGTAGATACTCAAATGTGTCTTTTGGTAGTGACTTTGTGAAAATATATGCAATCTACTTTGTAGTAATGATATACTCCATCTTTTTATTGATCTGCAACTTGCTCTCTCAAGAAGTGATATCTAATGGGAATATGTTTTGTTCTTGAATGAGTCATTGAATTCTTCAAAATATTAATATCACTTGTGTTGTCACAAAAAATAGAAATAAGTTCATCATATTTTACCTTGATATCTTCCAAAGTTTGCTTCATCCAAAGCCCTTGAGTATAACACAATACCAGTGTAATATATTATGATTTAGCTATAGAAAGTGATACTAAATTATGATTTTTACTTATCCATGATACTAAGCTATCACCAAGTAAGAAATCTCCTCCACTTGTACTCTTTCTATCATCTAAGCATCCTACCCAATCTGAATCTGTATAACCAACCAAAGTGAAATCTCTGCTTATGGGGTACCATAATCCTTAATCTAATGTCCCCTTGATATATATAAATATTCTCTTTACCAACTAAACATGATTATCTTTCAGAGATGACTGATATCTTAAAACCATACCTACTACATGTATGATATCTGGCCTCAATGTTGTCAGATATAAAATATTACTAATCATAGATCTATAGAAATATTGATCTATAGTAGGTGAATATTTATCATTTCTCACCTTATTTCTTATACACATTAGTGTGCCAACTAGTGTACAATCCTCAAAATGAAAAATCTTCAACAGTTCCTTGGCATATTTACTTTGAAATATAAAAATTCCTTTATTTGACATTAATATTTGTAATCCTAAGAAAAATGACAATTCTCTAAGCATAGACATATCAAATTCCTTTTGCATATTATTAGAAAATTATTTTTTCATCTTTTCAATGTTTCCTCTAAAAATGATGTCATGAATATATACCACAACAAACAATTAATTCTAACCTTTTGTTTTGATGTAGAGATTACTATCAGCAAATCTTCTTTTGAAACCTTGATCTTATAAGTACTTATCAAGTCTTACATACCAAGCTCTTGGAGCTTATTTCAATCCATATAATGCTTTCTTCTATCTAAAAACATGGATACTAATATTTGAGAGAGTAAATCCCTATAGTTTCTCAATGTAGACCTCTTCTTCTAGATTCCCATTTAGGAAGGTAGAATTGACATCCACTTGAAACACTTTAAAATTTGTAAACACTGCACATGCAAAAAACATTCTAATAGCCTCTAACCTTGCCACTGGTGCAAAATTCTATTCAAAATTTATTCCCTCAATTTTAGCATATCCTTTACATACTAATCTTGATTTATTATTGGTCACTTCTCTGTTTTCATTCAACTTATTTCTATAAACCCATTTATTCCTATCACATTGTGATTTTCTAGTCTAAGCACTAATTCCCAAGTATCATTCTTTTCTATCAAATTTAAATCTTCATCCATAGCCTTAACCCAATGCTTATCATGTCTAGATTTTAAAAATGTTCTAGGCTGAATTTTGGATAACAAAGAGAAATTAACTTGCTCAGATTCACTTACCATCATTTTTCTAGTGTGAATTCCTTCATTTATGTCCCCAATGATGTGACTTTCATTATGATTTCTCTAAACATAGTTGGATGGAGTCTTGGTGTCCTTTTTCTCCTTCTTCTCATCTTTATCTGATTCTTCAAAATCTTCCTCTTCAATGATTTCAAGAATATCTATTGGATCATTAATTCTTTATGTTCCATCTTTTTCTATCCTGACACTTGCACTTTTCCTAGTTATTTTGTTATAAAATTTATAAGCATTAATTTTACAAGAATAAACAAGACATATACCTTAATATATGCTAGATTCAAACTTCCCATGTTTTTCATCGATTCTCTTTATGAAGCATATGCTATCAAAAACTCTAAAATAATCAACTATTGCTAGTTTATCTTTGCATAACTCATAAGGATTATTGTCACTATTGACTCTCAATAATCATCTATTCTAAATATGCACTACTGTAGAAACTATCTCTCTAAAATATTTATCTAGTATCTTGGATTCATTTAGCATTATCCTCACCATCTCTTGAATTGTTCTATTTCTCTGCTCAACTACTCCATTTTATTATGGAGTTTTGGCTACTGAATAATGTCTCTTTATTACTAGTCTTCAAAAAACCCAATAAATTGATTTGACATGAATTTTCATCAATCTAATCTTAGACACTTAATATTCAAATTGCTTTCATTCTCAACTAATGCTTTGAAACATCTGAAAGCTTCTAATTTTTTCTTTATAAATATTACCCAAGTCATACATGAAAAATCATTAATAATAAACATGAAATATTTATAACCTTGAGTACTTTGAGTTCTCATAGATCCACATATATCATTGTGAGCAAGATCTAACATCTGAATAGTCGAGTACTATTTTGTTCTGAACCACCTTCTGGGCTACTTCCCATGCTGACAAGGTTCATAAAGCATGCCAAATGGCTTTGTATTCTTTAGAAGATTTTTGACTGATTAATTTTTGATTATGTTGACAAGATTTTAAAAATTTATGTGACCCATTCTCCTATACCATAGCCAAATTTATCTAATTTGACTCAAACAACATTTTTGACCTTTGATGTCTGATAACATATACAGATTATTATCTATTCTTTGAGCATCTACAATCAACACATCTAAATACTTTCTCTTAATTTCATAACCTTATACATAAAAATTTAGTGTGTCCCCCTAATCAAACATTTGACTTACACTCAAAATATTATGCTTAATACCTTCTACATATAAAACATTTTCAGTTTTAGTTCTACCATTATCCAAACTTACTATAACTTTTTGACAATTTTGGTAGTAGTATTATCTCCAAATTTCATTATGATACCATTGATATTATTCAAGGTTATGAAATTTATTTTGTATATTTTCATTTAAATTGAACATATAATATAAATTAACCATGGATTTTATTCATTTTTTACATGCAAAGCTATTTGTACCAACATAGAGTTTTCAGGTTGTTTCCTCTACCATGAACCTGTCTAGACATTCTTCTTGATGAATGTAGCCTTCAAACTCTAGTCCTTCTTGAATGACTTAAACACACTTCTATAGTACCAAGATATGTATCTAAAGCTTTTTCACTCATAACATATTATGGCCTCTCTATTAAATCTTGATAGAGGAGTAAAAGAGTTGTGGCTTCTACTTGACTCTCCAAGACTTTCCTTATCTTTATTTATGAAATTGTTATCTATTTTTTGACATTCTATTTTCTTGTAACCATATCCATTATAATAAAAATAGTAATCATTAAAATAGGACCTATTTGTGTATCTCTAACCTGATTGCCTTTTGTAGCTATGTTCCCTCCAGCCTTCTTTGTTTGAGATGTCCTTTATATTCTTAACTTCTTCCCTTTTTATTTTTTCTTTTATAAGAGCTTCAGTATAGCTCTTTATTTTTTCCTTATCTATGAAATTAGTGGCCTCCCCTTTCTCTTTTTCAAATCCAATACCTATCTTATCTAACATTAATCTTTGATTTTCTAATATCTTAGTCAGCATATTAGTGTTATTCTTAAATTTTGAATCATTGGCTACTCTATCATTGATTTTTTATTTGTTTTCTCAAGATATAATTTAAAAGAAGAAATTTCAATGACATACCTTTCACATTATTTACTTACTATTTTCAACTATGCTGTTAGATCTTATTCATTATTCTTAGATTCTTTAAAGTGTGCTTGTAGACCTTCAATTATTTCCTTCTACTCATTTTCATTTTTCTTGATCTAGAGCTTTAATCTTTGATCCTTCTTTTGAATAGCTTTTTAACTCTTCTCAAGTATAAATAAGTTCTCCTTCTATATTCACTTCAACTTCATCTTGTTATTCTTCTTGATCATCTATACTTTTTCTTGTGTAGGCATCTTTATGTATGGCCATGAATAGAATCTATTCTTCTTCTGAATCACTGACATCACTATCTTCAACTGAGATAAGATTTTTAGAATACAAACTCTTCTTCTCGAATCCCTTCCTAAAATTTCCTTTAAAATTCTTCTTGTATGTAGACTTTCCTTCTTGATTATCACCATTACCCTTACCTGGGTACTTAGCTACAAAATGTCTAATATTTCCATAATTAAAACATTTAAAAGGTAATTTTCCTTGATATTTACCTATGCCTTTTTTTAGCTTGTGAATAAATAGAGCTCCATTTTCATCTTCATCATCCCTAGAACTATCACTTGATTCTTGAATCTTAACCTTTTCTTTCTTTGATGTCTTGAAAGCAACTTTTCTCTTTGAGGGTTTCTCTTGTTTGGTCAATGAATTTATAATCAGTATATTAATAAAAGTGGTCAATGAATTCACTAATTTTAGAGTTGAAATTTGTATTTTAGCAATGAAATCATCAAATGTAGCAACAAATCCATTGGGTTAGATTAAAAAAGGGTGGAGTTGAAATATTAAAGACTTCATTAGTGAAATCATTGAAGATTCAACAAAATATGCATTCCATAAGTGAAATCATCAAATCCAGTGATGAGTTCATTAAGTTAGATTGTGATGCTAGTGATTTAGGAAATTGATATGCTTTACTAATAGATGTATAAGTGATAGAGTAGGAGATGAAAATTACAATTTACTTATGAAGAATTGGATAGGTTATCTGATTATAATATTAACATTATGTTATTATGTGGTTTTTACAGTAGGCATTAATAATTTTGGATACATAATACCTATATCAAGAGCTTCAACATAGATCATGAGATCCATCATGTATGAGTTTGTGGTTCTAAAGGATATTGGACTATATTACATTGCCTAGATGCCTAAGATTTAGGTAGACACATAATTATTTATTACATTAACAAAGAGATGGAATAGTGATACTAGTAGATTTCACTTGCTAACGAGTGAGAGGACTATCATGCTAGAGGACATATGGATGATCTTGATATGGATTAGACAGGTGTAATGATGTGAGGGATAATGGGTAGTTAAACTATACACTATTTTGAGATAGGATCTCATCCTAGTCATTAAATCAGGAGTTGACATTGATACATGCATTAATGTAGAGATAAATGTATTAAAATTTGTACTCATGGTTGTTCTTAGTGGCATTATACTTCCTGATAAGAGTTTGATATTATCCCATATTAGAATCCTATATGTGACAGGTGATATCATGGAGATGGTTTAGATATTTTCATAGGGCCCTTATGTATTGTTACCTTTATATAGAGATTTACAATATGCAGTGTATACAGATGGGAGATATATTAAGTTGTTGACAATTTTAAATTTATGGGAAAGGGAACACATTATATTGTATCATCCCATAAGACATATCATTTTGAGATCAAAGGATGAGCCTATTGCATATAGATGGCATTTTATTATAGGTGTGTAGAGAACATGTTTGGGTGACTTTTATTGGTGTAGGAGGGAGATAAAAAAGTGAGGAGGTGATCATATTACATGGAAACCCTATAGAGATATTGAATTTTAGTGGGAAAGGATGGAATATATATGGTCTACATGGTGACATAGTGTTATATCATGGGTGTGCATGACTATGGCATTAAGAGATATAAACTACACAAGGTGTTACAATAGTTTAAAGTTCAAAAACACATTCTTGTATGACCAAATGTATTTTTAAGGTTAGTAAGAGAGATATTAGTGGGTATCATGTATTGATGTTAGAATTATTAAGCATATTTGTTTACATTTTTAGAAAGGAGGGATGTTATTGGCATTGGATTAGTAGATGGTTATGTTGATTGGTAGGATATAAAATGTACTACACCATCAAAGGGAGGTATATGGTACCCATAGACTCAATCTCATTACTATCATATGTTTTTATTTTAATGACATTTTACTATAATTTTTTTGTAGGATACCCTAAGTGCTTAATTAATCTTAATGTACATAATTTCAATATCGAGTCGTTATCTATAAATACATTTTTTACCTTATGTCTAGAGATAATGAATTTAATATACAATAGTAGATTATGGATAGATATTATAGGAGAGACATTAGAATTGTCAAAATTAACTTGATTGTTAGTGGATATATTTCCAACTAACACTTGAAAACTAGATGGATTGATGTCTTGTACAACTCACATTTCTTGGATGACTTTATATAGGATATCTTTGTATACAAGATAAGTTTTCAAAAGTTATAAAATGGATATTTTAGTAGGTGTCTTCTCAAGTGATCTATAATTTTGTAATTATGTTGAATAATTGATGATTAATCACTAAGAATGGTACTCTTTACATTACTTGTGGTAGAAACACAATATTTGGCTTGTAATTAATGATGTAAATATGATTATGCATGTAATAAACAAAATTGACTATGAATTAATAAGGATGATTGTCTTAGTTGACAATAATTTCTTATGATAGCTCTTTTTTTGTACCCTATCTTTGTTCATGCTTTGGGAATGGGACTTTGTATATTCCCAATTTTTTGTTATTATATATGGTTTAAGGTTAATTTTTGAACTATGTCCCAATGATATATAAAATATTAGACATAGTTTTTTATCCTCATACACCTATTGGTTGAGTGTCCCTTAATCTTATAATACTCACAATATTTGTTTTCTTTGTACTGGTTGGGTTTAGAAACATTCTCTTCAAAAGATTTAGTGTTGGGACACATAATCATGTTTTCTTAGGCCAACTTTGTAAATATCAATTTTTAGGTCTCCTTATTGGGTGAAATTATGTTTTTGGTTTTATTGTATTTGTCAAAATATCAATTTGTAAGAGTTTCCTAATTAGGTGAACTTACATTTGTGGTTTTATTATCTTTGATGAAATATAGATTTATGGTTTTATTATATTGGATGGTAATGTGTTTGATGGATTGTGTATTAAAGTTTTGTTTTTTAATTAGGTTTTTTTATGTTCTTGACATCAATTACACCATCACCTACAACATTCTTTTTCTTGGAAAAAAACTTAGGCTTTTTGGTTTATGTCAATGAATTGTTGTCAGGTTTGAATATTTAAATAACACCTATAGTAATTAAATTTATTTGAATTTTAACTCTTTTTTAAATTATTTCATCAAAGGTACTTGGAGAAAGTAGTCATAAGTGATGAACCAATTCCAAGTTAAGATTATTCATAAAGATAGAAACAAATTATGTTTCAGAAAAGACCATGGGAAATGGCTTGCTAATGACTACCATATCTATAAGAAAGAGGCAAAGGTTTCACCATTTTTTTGTTTATTGTTATGTAGGTTGAGTATGGTTTGTACCTTTTCAAAATTTTATGAAAAATGGTGAACAAAATTATTAGATTATTCTACAAAAGTAAATATTGATCCTTTGGAGAGACATCAAAACCATTTGAGTGATTGACCCAAATATTTCATGGGAAGAGTCTCAACATGTACTCATTATAATAAACAACATCTACACATGTTAAATATAAGTCGTTAAGGTGTTCCTTAAGATCACCCTTAACTTTGTATTTTTCAAACATGGAAATTTCAAAATGTTTTAGGAAAGGTGTTGTCATGTTATTTTAAAAATATGGGTAAGAACATATTTCCTTCAACTTATATTTTTTTTACATGAAATAGTACCATATTTCAATCCTCAGACCTTGTCATTCATATTTTTTGTCTTTAATAAATTTTGGTGATAATTGATTATCTAGACTTGAAGAGGTAAATAAATTAGTAATTTAACTAATGGATTAGTTTGTGTTAGTCTCAGCTTGTTAAAATTGGTTAAGGGGTGGATTGTTAATGAATTCATTTGGAAGTGTATTATAAAATAATTTAGTATATTGTGAATGTGAATAGGTCTCTGAATTGGTTAGGTTAGTTGAAAATTTAAGGTTTGTTGAGTTTGTATTAGTGTTAAATCTAGAATTTGTTTGTTTGGAGTTGGTATTTAAGTTAAAATTTGATTGGTTTGGTTGAGTGTTATAGTTAGATGTTTTTTGGTTTAGTTTATTTTATTGTTAAAGTTAGTTTATGTGAATTTAAAATAATTAAGGTTAGTTTGATAAAGTGAATTTGAGTTATCTTGGTTTAAGTTTTGGTTTGAAAAAAGAAGTGAATCCATCACTTGATTTGGATAGGTGATAGGTTTCAATGGTTAGTTAGAATTTGGATTAATATTAAAATAATTGGTTTTAGTTGGTGTTTAGTTTTATGGTAATAGAAACAATACTACAAAATAACATGAACTAAAAAACGGATTTGGTACATTCCCTAAAGAAAAATTATGATTTGGATTGATAGGTAAACTTGAGGCTATAATCAAGTATGGATTTATTGTTTATTGGTTGATGGGTGAGATATCATATGTATTAAATCTTATATTTATATTTATATTTATATTTATGTTATATATGGGTTAACTATGAAGGTTAAATTTTTGATTGATTGGATGAATTAAATAAGTATTGAAGATCGAATTGGTTTGATTATAGATTGGTAATAATTGAATGAATATTCAAGTTTGAATTGATTAGATTTATGATTGTTAATCTTGAATGACTCCTCAATATTGGATTGGGTTAGTTAATTATTGGAAAATTTGAATTAATATTCAATTTTAGATTGAGATGACTAACATTAAATAGACTTTAATAGACATTCAAATTTAGATTAGATTGGTTGATGATCAAAAAAATTGAATGAGTATTCAAGTTTGGGTTGGGTTGGTGAAATAATAAGGGTGAATTTATATCCACACAAAAATTTGGATTAATTTTGTAATTTATGTCAACCAAAGGACTATTTTTATAATTCTATTAGAGATATGTAATCTCTTGGTTGATGTGATAAGTATGGGTGTCCATAACAAAACTCATGATTTACATGTGATAATTCCTCATTAAGGTCTACTTTAAATTTATCTTGTGATACTTAGGGATTAGAATTGGAATAACCCACAAGAGAATTAATACCATCTAAATATGTTTTTGATATGGATTGGTTATGAATTGGTTACAAATACTCTTTCTTATAAATCAAATATTGCATATTTTGGACATTGAAATCAAGTAAAAATTTAGCCCCTAAGCTCAGAACTTTGAAAAAAACTTCATTTTTTTGTCATGATGTATTGGTTGAATGAATAATGAAGAAAAATAGCTATAGGGATACCCTCATATTGTTATTCTCCTCCTTCTTCTTCATGGTCATGGATTTCATGTATTTTGACATGATGACTTTAGTTTTCTACGCTTCCAAATTAGAAGGGGTCATTCCTAAAAGGCTCCTCCATTACCCTAGGATTTTTAATAATATCCATGTGACTTTCTATGGGTGACATTAAAAGATAAAGGATGTCAATTAATAAAAAATAAGTACTTGAAATTATACTCTAAGAAGACTAGAAAGTTGGATTGACAATAAGGTTTCTTTTGAGTTTTGTTCAGAATTTTTTATTGTTAACCTTTAAAATATTTGTGGATTATTAATTTTTTCAATATTAAAAATGATTTTTTTTTCACTGAAGGATTTTTTTCTCGTGTTAAAAAATAAGGAAATAAGAAAATAATGTATATTCTAAAAAATGTGTAATTACAAAAAAGGTTAAAATCTAAGTAAAAAGGACTTGAATAACCTCTAAGATTTTTATGTCACTAACTTAGATATTGCATTATATATGGCATAATTTTTTATGTCCTTAAAAATGGAGTATTCTATCATTCCCATGGTCCACTAATCTTGGTTTCAAAGGTGTGTAGAAAGTAGCTTCTTAGCACTAACTACTAATCGATGCACTACAAGTTAAATAGTAAGAATAAATTTCCTATGATTAAGGTATAAACAAGTTTATCTAAGGGATTATTTTATATATATATATATATATATATATATATATATATATATAATGAATATAAAATAAATTGAATAATCTGGTTTATTGGACACATAAATGGTGTTGTCCTAATGTGCCCAACACAACCATTAGGGTTTCAGTATGTTGATGTTGGAAAAAGAAAACTTAATGTCATTTTATCTAGGTATTATGTATTGGAGTATGTAATCCCCTCACTTCATGATGTGTTTAAAACATATAAATTTTTAAATAAAAATGATAACTTAACTCAATTTATATAACTTATCAATATATGAAGTTTGCCCTACCAAATGGTGATGAAATCTATGGTTGATAGAGTCCATAAGAAAAGATTAATACTTTCCTATGATTCTTAGGTATCATCACCAATGTGATGCCAAGAGAATAAAATACACTTAAATATTATCTTGGGTGATAAAAAATTACAAGTGTTTCTATTGATTCTCAGGTATCATCACCAATGTGATACCAAGAGAAAAGTATATGCAAAAAAACTAAGACACACAAATGCTTAAAATAAAAATTAATTAACTCTAAAAATAAAAATGTTTTCTAAATACTAAATGTAATGAAAAATTAAAAATTTTAAAAATATTTTTAGAAAAAAAATAAAAATCATTGAAATCAAAGCAAAAATAAAATTGTTTATCTTTTTGTAGGTTTTTCTTTGACTTGTGACCTAAAAACAAACTTTTAAAAGTTTTTTGTTTGACTAAAAATCAAGGGAAAATATAATAATTTATAAAATCCACAAAAAACATAGAAAAACATGTATCTAAAATGATTTTCCTATTAAACAGACATAGAGCAAACTGTGAAATTGTTAAATAGTCAGGAAAACTTAGAAAATAGGAATAAAATGAAAATAAATGGATAAAAGAACAATTTTCACTATTACCTGATGATTTTTCCAAAGTTATTATTGATTTCATTGATAAAACTTTTTAATTTTAATGATGTTCTCCCTAATTACACTGATGTGTTCTACAATTTTGCTACAAATGTGAATTATTTAACTAAATAATTGATTAATTTCACTAATGGAACATAAAATGAAAAAACATAAAAAATAGATAATACAAGAAAGAAATATAGAACAAGGAGTTGATTACAAAGGGAAACAAGCACAAAAATCTTTGAAAAGTTTAAAAATAATAAAACAACAATATAAATCATTTATAAAAAAAATTATCTATTGCTTTATATGATTTTGTTGATGATCTATGTAATTAATCTAATGGCTAAAAAAGATCAAGAAAAAATAGAAAAACAAAAAAGCCTCAAATAGGCACAAAAAACAATTTTGATATTAGGCTTTACAATTTCAATGATATGTTCCCCACTTTTTTTATTAGTTATCAAAAAGGTAAAAAAAATTAAAATCATAAGTGATAGAATAGAGCAGAATGAGAGAGAAAACTTCTAGAAACAAGATAAGTTACCAAAAGAGACAAAAATAACATAAAAAAGATTTCATTGTTTATTCTGGTTGTTGGAAATATTGTCATTGATGTGAAAGGTCTAGCATTATTGGTGATAAAGGACCCATTACATTTAATTGTGTTTTTAATATTCATATCTTGGCTAATGTGTGTTAATATTTATTTAATATTAATGAATATAATTTTGGTTGCATATAAGTCAAAAGAGGGCCCATGGAAAAGTCAAAGAGTGATGGGGTAAAAGATGAAAGAGGAATGGGACACATTTTCTCATGAAGAGTCATCTTGAGGAATTATAAGAGTCACCATGTGAATACAAAATAGGGTATGGTACATTTTTCCATGAAGGGACACTTTGAGGAATACGAAAAGTCAACAAGATAAGGACAAACTAGGAAATGATGCTTTTAATTATGAAGGGTCATACAAGTTTGGCACCATTTTCCATGAGGATTGAAGGGTAACAAAGGGTGAATACTAAAGGTCATTTGGAAAGCTATAAATAAAGTCTTAAGAAGGCATTTGTTATATGTAAGAGATTGTATGGTTTATATTTATTTTAAAAGAGAGAAATGCAAGAGATATTTTAGAGTTATATCATTTGCTAAGTAAGCAACATTAAGAGATAGTTATGTTTTATACACAAGAGGGGTTGGTGCTCCTATGGGTTGGTGATCACAAAAATTTACAAGGGGTTGGTACTCACAAATAATTGTTGTGTTGGTGCTCATCAAAGGGGTTGGTGCTCCTACACATTGGTGCTTCTAAACTTTGTAATTTAAGTTGGTGCTCATTCATATACTCGAGATTATTTTCTATAGTTTTTCCCACTTTGGGTTTTTACATAAAAATATGGTCTCTCTCTCTCTCTCTCTCTCTCTCTCTCTCTCTCTCTCTCTCTCTCTCTCTCTCTCTCTCTCTCTCTCTCTCTCTCTCTCTCTCTCATGCCAATCCAAATCCAAGACCATCTATAAACAAGGAGAGGTGCTTCCCATGTAAAGATTCAAGTATTATACATCTCCAAGCTAACGTCAACCATTATAGACAAATTTTTAAACATATTTTCAAGGGAGGTATTTTCATTTCACATTTCTTGTTTGTCAATTACATAATGCAACCTAGGGATTAGGCTTCAACAATTATATCATTAAATTATTTTGGATTTATTCACTAATGATTAACTAACCTCTCTTAGATTCCCTATATACATAATGGCATACCTGGTTAGATTTATTTAAGGATTATATAAATTTCAAAACATATATTATCCCATTTCCCTTCTTTAATTACAAGAATTAGCCTTATAACAAGCTAGTTCTCTCTCTTTTCTTCAAAAATCCTAGTGAAAATCATTCAAGATCAAATAATATATTTGTGTATACATATCATTGAATTAATCACCTTTATCAATTTAATTTTCATAATAAGCATGCAAATCATTTTGGATGTTAGTGAAATAATTCAAAAATGGTGAAATTGCCTTAACTATTTTTTGTGTTTTCTACTTGACGGGTCTTAACAACAAAATTGTGCACTCTATTAGTGAAATCATTATCAAACTATGAAATTGTCTCTTCATTACCTTCATTTGTTAATTTCTCAACATAATAGTAAAATTATAGAAAATAATGGTAAAATTGTAAACCTTATTAGTGAAATTATAAGTCTTAATGGTGAAATGTCACCATTATTTTCTATGTTTTTCTTGTCATCAGGTCAACATCAGTGAATTCATCATTCCCAAAATTGAACTCATCATTCAATGTAGTGAAATATTATAAATCATCAATGAAATTGGTATTCAATAGTGAAATCATATTTTATTTACTTAATGTTTTATCTTTCTCTTTATATAACATAAATTATGGATTTGATTAGTAAAATTATAAACCCTAACTATGAAATCATTTTACTTATTTTATATTTTTATACCTGAAACAAAATCATGTTTCCCAAAAATTAAATTATACTACTCTATATCCAAAATAACTTAATGCATATGAAAAACCAATATTCTCACTAGTGAAATTGTTTTGATTAGTTTTTTGTTATTTTTGCAATCCCTAACAATGAAATTAAATGCTTTAGTAGTGAAATAAACATGTTGAATAATGAAAATATTCTTATTTGATCATGAAACATAAAATAAATCAAATTTCAAGCTCCTTTTGACTTGAAACCAATTTTTTAAACTTATAATCACTTTTTGTTGTAGGACCTTGGACAAAGAGTGGTGTTTTGATTCAAAACAATTCAATTCTATCTCACATTTTGATTTGGGAATTAAAATGAATTCACACTTCAATTTGGGTTAAAAAAACTTATTTATTTTCAAGTCATTTACTTTATTTTAAGTTTACTAGATTGTCTTGTGGGGTTATTTTGTATGTATTATCTCCCCTTTTGGGTTACTTAGAAACATAAACGTTCCTATTTCCTTTTACCCTATTTTTCATTTGACTTAGTGGGTTGGATTTCATCACATTCCCACAAGTATTTAGGGGTGCATTTCCCTAAGAAGTGACATCATATCATCATACCAAACTCAACTTATCTAGTGGGGTATATAAATTGAGGAATATTTCCATCTTGAATGCCTAACTTTGTACTTGCATAAAGTCATGTGAGTAAAGTAATCCTAGGGAGTTATTTCAAATATTTAAGGTCAAGATGTAGTACTCTCAAAAAGATTAATCTTGGAAATGAGATTTAACTTATTCATTGAAAAATTCATACCCACATACCATAAGGTATATTGGGACCATATATATATATATATATATATATATATATATATATATATATATATATATGTATATATATATATGTATGTATGTATGTATGTATGTATGTATGTATGTATGTATGTATGTCTGTGTGTGTGTATGTATGTATGTATGTATGTATATCCCATTATAAAATAGTAAAGAAATCCCAAATACAATGGCCCTTTACCGAGACATTTATGGATGAAGTGGTTGTGAAGGGACAAGACCCTATTGTGAATGTCCCAAATCTTGGATTGCTTCTTAGATACCCATTTTTCCATGAATCATTCATTTATGTAGGAGTGTAAAGGTAATAACCCCTAAAGATCACCTTAATTGAATGAACTTTGAGAGAGGGGGCTATGTTAAAACATTATAATTAATTACAATAATTTAGTAAATTGAAACTTATAATCCTCTCTTAATTGAAGTGTTTCATAAGTATCAAAGGATGTGATGTAATACCATGCCAGTTATTACATCTCCTTGTAATGTTTGTGTATTATTGCTTTATTTTTATGTGAAAACCATGTTTACACTTGAGACCAAATCAAACCAACCAAGTCCAAGACCAAACAAACTTATACACACATGATGAGGCATTGATCTAACCAAATTCCAAGTCAAACCAAAGTAACATGTTAAAACTTGGTATTAAACACTTTCCTTGCTTATTCAAACCATGCCATTAGGATATAGAAATTGAACCAAAAGCCTTATCTTTTGAATTCTTATTACTATTCCAAACTAGTTAAAATTTATTTTCAAAGTTAAACAAATTACAAAATTCTTTTTTATTTTATGTTGTTATGTTACCCATTTGATTTAAAATCTAGTGTAAAATCTAAGCCAACCTTCTTTTCACAATCATTCCAAGTTTAATTGCCAATACCATTTTTAAGAACAAAATCCAATTCTATGTCTAAATTTCCAATTTAAATTTCATTTGAAAAGTATAAAGTTTGGAGTCTTATTCTAAACTTGTTTTACCATTATCAACCTAAACCATTTGTTGTGCCAACTTTTACATTTCAAAAATTGCTAAAGTGTTTCAAGTAGGCAAAGTCTAATTTATTTGTTTAAAAAATCAAGATTTCAAAATATATGACATTTTAAAATCATGAAAAATTAAAAGAATTTCATAAGTGTAAAAATTGAGTGTTTATACTTAATGTCATTATGCCCAAACTTGTTTATTTATCATTTGATATACACCTTTGAACCATTTGATTTGATAAGACAATTGTCAAGTGATATTAAAAGGGAAGTCACATACATATTAAAAACATATTTATAGGTATTCAAAATATTTTTAAAATGAAGATTATAAATCTATACATGCTTAGATACATATGTTATGGATCTATTTATAATCCTTCATTTGACAAAGATGCAGTCTACAATCCCTATGGGTCTGATTCATATGTAGAAGATGAAGACACTCAAAACTATCTTACTCATGTACCATCCAAATTAAAATTGAAAAAAATAATCCATGCCTTCCAATTATCTCACCTAATATATACCAAGGTCAATACCAATCAGATGTACCACATGTGCCTTTTGACACTAAACATCAACCTAATACAACATATCTTGTCAATCCACCACCTAGTGATGAATATACACTAGACAAATTTAATCACAAATTATTTGACACTAAAAATGAGCATGTTATTAAATTATTTGATATGGGTGAAAATTTTCCACACATATTTTCCATAGAGGACTTGTGATATTTCGTTAAACTCCTAAATAAACACCTCTTGGATTGATAGATAACTAGGGTGCCTTTAACTAATAACAAAATTTTATTATATCTTCTAGTAAATATCTTGTTGTGTCAAAAAAACTAAAAATTTCAAATCATTTATAAATCTTCCCAAATCAAATGTATTTAATTTGAAATCCAATAAACTAAACAAGTTTTGTCTAGTCTTACTAGATCTCTTATTGTATTAGATATTCAAAACCCATATTTAGTGGATTTTAATCCTCAAATGAAAAAACCATTATATTTTTCTTATTAACCCATTTATATATTAAATACATTTAAAACTAAAAAGTTAGTTTTAGATGTGTTTAACACATCCATAACTAAAACCAATTTAGCAACCAATCTAGATTCAATTCTCCTTATAGACTATACCTAAAATGTGGTAGATGATTCTCACGTAGATTATTATAACTAACATTAAGTGTCATCCAACATCTAAAAAAATGTTATTTTTTCATCTCAATGACTTCATCCTTCTAATGACTTGAAAAAATAAATTTTAAACTCATCTGTGTCATAACAACACATTGACATTCCCCCACTTCAACAAGTGGTGACTAATCCCCCACCTCAATAGGTGGTGACCAATGTTCCACCTCAACAAGTACCAATAAATCCCCAATCAAAATTATCTAGATAAAAACATGTTTATATAATTTAACTAATTATCTCTCCTATTTAACAAGTAGCCTCTTCAAACTATAAATATGTGCCAATTAACCAACAAGTTCTTCCTATGCCTCAAATTACTTAAAATCAACAACAGGTTCCCATTCAAACATCTAAAGTTCCATTGAACTCCTAATAGAAAATTACTTTATTAAGACCATAATTCCCCCCAAATGAACACTACACTCAACAAAAAGTACCTTACCAACAACAATTTCCCTATTTATAATACAACTCTACTCAAAGAGTAAATATTCTAGGTAGAAGTAGTCCTATTCAAATTCCTTGATATTTTGTTCCACCTCTCTATTTGGTTAAAGGAAATACATCTTCAAGTACTCAAAAAAATACCCACTTTGTCTCATTTTGATCCTACCTTTCAATATTTACTAGAGGTCAAAGATGTAGTTTCTACCATTCAGGTAGGAAATCAATGTAACAAATTCAAAATGAATGACATATACTCTTATCCTTTTTACATGAACTATCTTCAAATACACCTTCCACATCACTTTGAGATGTTTAATTTTGAAAAACACAAAGGGAATGGTGACCCTAAAGATAATATAATTTTTTTTTTCTTGTCAAGAGTTAGTGTATAACCTTGCATAGCTACTTCACTTATTACCTTGTAATTTAATGGGACACACTCTATAATTGTTTATTTGTCTACCCAATTATTCTACCAATAATTTTGATGATTTTTTAGAAAAAACTATACAACACTTGTCCTTCAATTTAAAACATTATCTAACCATTATATAATTATTTTAGACTAAATAAATATGAGGATAAGGCTCCATTAATTACTTACAATGGTTGCACCTTTTAGCTAGTCACATTTCACATAATCTCCCTGATAAATAGTTGGTTGTAATATCGAATATAAATATATAATTTGACATTGATACTAAACTCAAAATTATTTATTCCAATAAATTTTAAGAATTTAATACCAAAGGAATACCTATTAAATACTATCTTATTAAAAATGGTATAATTAATCTTTAATATTAGAATCAAAATCAGATCAAGGTTCGAATGTAAGTTTTCATCTAAGCACAATATAATACATCAAAAAACCAAAGCCATTTAATAGAAACAATAAGGTTGTAGGAGATAGGGTGACTAAATCACATCATGTACAAATGGTGGAACCACTACCTATTCAACCAAACCCACCTAATAAACCTCTTACTTTCAAATTCTCCCTCCAAGAAGAAGCCATTATAGCAACATATTTTAAGCAATCCTAGTGAGCCCATTTAAACGGTCTTATAAAATATAGTTTCCAATAACATTATCATTTGGATGATACCAAAACCATTTATTTAAAATAAACCTAAACTAGATTGGTACAATGAGAATAACTTTTGTGACTATCATCTGGAAAAACTACATTATACTCATAAATGTGTGCAACTACACCATCTTACTCAAGATTTTCTTGAAAGTGGAGATATATCATTGGAAAATGTTTCCACAATGTCTAATCAAGAATTGGGTATCTATTAGAACACTTTTTTATAACATAATACCAATAATTAGAATAGACTTCCTCAAAATCAACATCATAGATAACAACAAAAACAACAAAACCAAAATAAAGTTTAGGATTCCCTTTTTCACCAAGTCAATTAAAAAAGTGTCCCTTATGACTACAATATTCTAGGTCACATTAGTAGTGGAAAAATTTCCACCATTAAGAACAATCCTAGGTCAAATCCTAATAATATCCAAAGACTTTTAACATCCATTATATGACATCCACCTCCATTTTCTGATAATCCTCCTTCAGTTTTTAATGTCCAATTCACCAACAAGTTTTTCCTATGCATCAAATTCCTTGGAATCAATAATACATTCCAATTTAAACATATAAAGTTCCATTGAATTCCTAATATAACATTCTTCCATTAAGACTATATTTACCTCCAAATTAACACTACACTCAACAAAAAGTACCTCACTAACAACAATTTCCCTATCCGTAATACAAATCTACTCAAAGAGTGAAGATTCTAGGTAGAAATAGTTCTATTCAAATTCCTTGATATTTTGTGCCACCTCTCTATTTAGGTCAAGGTACTACATCTTTGAGTACCCCAAAAAAAATCCCCACTTCATCTCATTCTAACCGTACCTTTCAATATTTACAAGAGGTCAAAGATGTAGGTTCTATAATTCAAGTAGGAAATAAAAGTAAGAAATTCAAAATGAATGACATATGCTCCTATTATGAGTTATCTTCAAGTACCTCTTCCATATCACTATGATATGCATAAATTTGAAAAATACAAAGGGAAAGGTGACCCTAAATAACATCTAAAATAATATATTATTTCTTATCAAGAGGTGGTGTATATCCTTACATAGCTACTTCACTTATTCCTCTAAAGTTTAGTGGGACACACTTTAGAATGGTTTCTTTATCCACCCAAGAATTCTATCAATAATTTTGATGATTTATCATAAAAATTATACAACACTTTTCCTTCAATTTAGAACATGATATAACCATGGTAGAATTATGCTAGACTAAATAAAGAGGGGGATAAGGCTTTACTGATTATTTACAATAGTGGTACTTTTTATCTAGTCTCATTCTACACAATCTCCTTGATAAATAGTTGACCATAATGTTGAACATAAATATATAGTTTGACATTTATCATAACCTAAAACTTATTTATGCCATTAAATTTTAATAATTTATCACCAAAGGAATACATATTGAATAAGATCTTATTGACAATGGTATAATTAAGCTTTATTCTTACAATTAAAATCAGATCAAGGTTCAAATGCAAGATTTCACACAAGCACAAGATAATACATCAAAAAATTCAAATGCATCTAATATAAATAAGAATGTTGTATAATATGGGGCTAATAAATCATGTCACTTAAAAATGGTGTAATGACTACCTATTCAACCAAACCCACCTAATAAACTTACTTTCAAAGGCTGCCTCCAAGAAGAGGCCATTATAGAAACATATTTTTCATCAATCTTAGGGAACTCATTGAAATGGTATTTTGAAATCTATTTTCCACTAACATATTAATTTTGATGATACCAAAAACCATTTCTTAAAAAATAACTTAAACTGGATTGGTATAATGAGAATTTGTTTTTTGATTATCATCTAGTAAAAGGTCATTATATTCATAGATGTGTGCAACTGCACCATCTTATTCAATATTTTCTTAAAAGTTGAGAGATATCATTGGAAAATGTTTCCACAATGTGAAAGCAATAATGTGGTATCTATTAGAATACTTTTTTGTAAAATAATGCCAATAATCATAATAGACTTCCTAAAAATCAAAATCATAGACAACAATGAAAACAATCAAAATAACAAAACCAAAATGAAGTTCAAAACTCCTTTTCTAACCAAGTCAATTAAGAGAGTGTCCCTTATGACTAAAATGTTTTAGGTCACATCAGTAGTGGAAAACTTTCTACCATTAATATCAATCCTAAGCCAAATCCTAACAAAACCTAAGGACCTTTATCATCAATTTTATGACCTCCACCTCCATTTTTGGTAATCTTCCTTTAGTTTCTAAAGGCCAAAACACTAATCAACAACCTATGATTATCATTTCAGGGCATTATTCTCCTTATAATTATAGTAAACCTCTAATGAATCAAGTTTATGTAATTTAAACTTTATGATCAAAGGATAAAATTTAAGGTCTTCTACTTCCTTCCTCCGAAAATTCCATTCAAGGTCTTCCACCTCAAAATACCAAGACAATTTCTACAACTAAGGACAAGATTATGATATTGTGGAACAATTTAAAAAGACAAGTGCATATTTATATCTTAGATCTTTTACATACATTATATATCCACCAAAAACATATTGAGTGAGATTCTAAGCCAATTTAAATTTCTAAGTGATATTGCACATGAAAATTGCAAACACTTGTGAGTCATTTGGCTCCATGCTAATAACTCACTTTTGATCAAATGGACATGCCATCCCTTAGAAATTTTCACAATGACATTCATTACTTAAAATCAATCATGTCCTAAGATAAGGTCAAAAGATTCATCATAGATAATGGTTCAGGGATACGTATTGTAACATTGAAGCTAGTTAAGCAGTTAGGCTACACTTCATTTGATATACAAATAGATACCATTCCCATCAATGCTTATGATAATTAAACATTAAAATATCAATTAATTTTATGTTTTCCTATTATCATTGGGCCTCTAAACCATGATAATCTCTGACATGTTCTTGATTTGCAATTATCATATAATTTTTTCCTTAGGTAACCTTTACTTTTTTAGGTGCATGTTATAGATTATACCCTTCATCAATGCTTTAATTTTCCTCATTTTTTACTATAAGTGACCATTATTGGTGACTTATAGTCATATCAATTCTAAAAACATATAGAATCAACATATGAGAGCTATAACTATTACTTTGGCATTAATCCTATTGTAAAAAAGGAAAAGAGATAGTTGATCAATCACTAGAATCTAGTTATGTGGAGACAAGTATTATTTATTTCACTTCATCTACCCTACCTAAAAAAATATACAATTAATTCATTGTTGAAGATAACGTCCTTAGGGAATATAAAATTAGTAATGTGTTTCATATAAATGAGTTAACCAAGAAACCTAAAGCATATGGTAGGCCTAAAAATCAAACTCCTAAAATTGAATAGTGTAAGAAAGAAAATTCTTATCAAATAAGACAATTGGTTTTTATAAAAACCACTTTACAAGAGTAATAATAAATCATGGATATATAATGATGATTTCTCCACCTGTTACAAAAAAATAAAGTATCATAAAACAAAATAAATAATGGAAGTTAAGCCCACAAGGGTAAAAACCTAGGGAAAAAATAATAATGACTCATTGTGCTAGTATCAAATTCCAAACACAGAGTAACTTGAGGTATTATATACAAACCACATATGGGTGATGCCATCGATCTTGAGAGTGTTTCTAATTTATCAACTAACATGAATAATGTCAACAATGATGTAGAGTCCTATTATAACATCTATGATGAGTTGGTTGATACCAATATACTTGACCCTAATGCCATTTTTACCATTTCTATTATGCCATCGTATCCCCCTATTTTCCTCCATCATCCTCAGTTAATCAACTAGGATCAACAAGAGTCTTACATACCATTGGATGATTTTTACAATAATGAGGTAATTTATGAATTCATGGGCTTTAGGAATAATGTGTAACTTGGAGATCATATATAGGTATTTTATATTAAGTTAGGTCTTGTTCCCTATTTTTGAGAGTAGGTGAACTTCCTTGGTCACAAACAAAGAAAAAATAAAATAAAACATTAAGGTTACAAAGTGATAACTTATTTGAGGTGATTTTAGATCAAGGTAAAAGTTAATAAAAAGACAAGTCCCATGGTAAAAACCTATTTTAGATGTCATTAGATATGGAAGTTCACCATCTCTCAAATTATGCCCAATCCTCTTCTAGTTCACAAACTGCATGCCATTTAGAAATTAGTTCAAAATAAAAATTAACATTTTATCAATTAGTTGAATATTTTCCACATGCCTTTGAGGAATGGTCTTTACCAGATCTTGGTGACTCAGATTCTTCTTGCTTGGGTGATTTGGATGAGCTATTCAACCTACTAGATGAATATGAATACCACTATACCATTTTTTTGATTATTTTAGAAGATGGTTCAACACTAATTGTGGAGGACACCACTAAAGTCAATGTTGGAACATTGATTGATCCAAAATGGATCAAACTAAAAGCATCCCTCACTAAAGAGAAACATCAAGTCATTACTACCCTCCTTAAATATTTTATTGATATTTTTTCATGATGTTATTTATATATTATAACATTTTACTCCACCATGGTTTTACATCACCTTGTTATACATCCTGATGTCAAGTTAGTCAAACATAATTTGAGAAAAATGCACCCCTACATATCCATTCATATTATGAAATAATTGGAAAAATTATTGGAGGCACATTGCATTCATTCTATTGATTATTAAAAGTGTATATCAAATATAGTCCTAATAAAAAAGAAATCACAAGTAATCAAATTATGTACCAAATTCAAAGATATCAATAAAGCCTACCCAAAGGATGATTTTCCTTTGCCAAATATTGATATTATTATAGATTCTTTGGTTGAATATGAGATGCTACCTCTCATGGATGGTTTATAAAGATAAAATTAAATTAAAATTACACCATAATACAAACATAAGACAACATTCACCACTCCATGGTGAACATTTTTTATCAAGTGATGTCAATGGGACTAAAAAATGTTAGTGTCATATACCAACATGCCATGATATCATTTTTCATGACATGATGCATAATATTGTTTAAGAATACATGGAAAATAGTTTGAGTAAAATTCAAGAGAAGAGCAAGACATATAGACATATTAAAAATAATATTTAAAAGGCTTCATGAATACAAGGTGAAGCTTAACCCTAAAAATTGCATATGTCACATAACTCTAGGAAAATTGTTAGGTTTCATTATCTCTCAACAAGGAATTTAAGGTGCTCTAACCATGGTTAAGTAAAATACATAAATGCCTTCACCTTCAAATATAAAATATCTCTATAGCCTATAATGAAAAATATAGTCTATCAGTTGATTTTTTTTTCCATTAGCAAATAGATGTCATTTATTAACTCATATCATAAATAAAGGCAACACTTTTTCATGGAATATTGACTATGAATAGGCCTTCAAATAACTAAATGAATAATTGGTAAATATACCTATTATATCTTTACCTACACCTTGAAATCCATTAATTCTTTATATCTTAGCAATTGATTATGCATTACGGGCACTACTGGCATGTCATAATTATTAGGGGAAAGAAAGATAAGTATATTATCTAAGTTACATATTGGTTTCTTATGTGCATAATTAAAATGTAGTTGATAACGCCTATTTATCCATGTCTATTCAAGTTCAAAATTCGTGCCATTATATGATCAACAACAAGACCATTATCATTTCCAAAGTGGATGCACTCAAATATCCACTTTCCAATATAGTCTTGATTAGTTGTATGGCTAATTGGTTTATGTTATGAATAAAATTTGAAATTTAATATGTTCATCAAAAGGTAATTAAGGGATAGACACATAATGATAAAATTATTTAAATACTTTTATTAGATAACAAGCTACTTATTTTCAACTTTCCTAATGATTCAATCATGAATCTTGATTATACTTATTATGTGCCTCAACATTGGGCCCTTTATTTTAATGATTCTTACACTTCTCATGTATTAGGATCCAATATTCTCTTAATTACACCACATTTGTATCTCATTCCCAAGACATTTCAAATTAATTTCACTTGTACCAATAATATTACAAAATATAAAACACTCATTTCTAGGATTCATCTAGCGGTACAATGAAACATCAAGTATTTGCATGTTCATGAAGATTATCATCTAATTATTAATCAATTAATAGAGAAATATAAAACATAAAATGATAAGTTTATTCTTTTTAATAATATAATGAATTGTCATAATAAGAGCTTTAAACAAATTCAATTTCAAAATATTCCAAGATCTAGTAGTAGAACTACCAATGCAATGGAAAAAATTGGTTCCTTAATAGTAATTTTACATTACCATATTGATTACCAGTTTTTTATTGAACATTTTTATAGTCAGCTCACAAAAATTTGAAATATAAAATGGTATGTTATATTATTGGGTCTAGATTGCCTTGGTAGTCTAGAATATATGCCTATCTCTATGACAACCTTATTCCTTCTGACCTTTGTTGTAAAAAAATAAAAATCCTTCATCCATTCCACTTATCATTACATAATTCTTATCATTTATCTTTGTCATAGAGGATATGTTGGAACTCTAATTTGTTATTTAGATTTGGTACAATCTATATTAACACTTAACTAAGTAAACTAATGGATTTATGGGGCCCAAACTAGTGGTAGGGTCCTTATCAAGAAAATCCTATGTGGGTATTACTAGCCCACTATGGAAGCCAATATGTGTCCATATGCCTAAAAGTGTGTGGCCTATAAAAATCATGCCAATCATATTAATGCACTAGATATACCTATTAAATAACTCACTATATCCATTTTACACACTAGGAATCCATATCATAGGGTAAACCAATTTAACTTCCTCATATGTCCATAAATATATCCTTACTACAACTAAATACTTTACTAAGTGGGTTGAAGCCATTCCCCTCACTTATGTAAAAAGAAATTAGATATCCAAATTCATCTTCAACCATCTAATTTTTCACTTAGACATTCCATTTGATCTCAATTATGATAATAATAGATCCCTAAAAAATAAGGACATCATATCCTCTATGCTAGATACTACATCACCCAACATTTTCCATTTACCTATTTCCCACAAAGGAATGTTTAGGTAGAAACATCTAAAAAAACCCTAATTAAAATATTGAAAATCATTGTTAATTTTTTTTGCCATGATTGGCATATGAAAATATTTCCTACCCTTTAGGAATCACATATCAATACCTACGCCCCTCAAGGAGCCAATCCATACTCCCATTTTTTATGGTATGAAATATATTCCCCCTATCTAGATTGATCTACCCTATTTTTTCAACTCATTGAAGAACATCATTGATGATGAGAAATATATAGTTTCTCAATTGAGGTAATTAGACCTACTTAATGAAAAGAGGATAGCTACTTTAAACAACATTTATGACTATTAGAATAAGTTTCACCATAGATACAACAAGTGAATCAAGCATATAGACTTTGAACTTGGAGACCTAGTTCTAAAGGAAAATCAAAATAATACCAATGTCACTCATGAAAAGATGGATAGGTTTGAACCTATTTATCTAGTTACATTAATCATCACAATAAATTATGGATCTAGAGCATATATATTGGCCACACTATATGGATAAGAGTTACATGATCACATGAATATTATGCATCTCAAGTGTTTTTACACTTGATTTGCTTGATCATTATCTATTAGGACCCTATTTAGGGGCACGACCTAAAAACATTTTCCATCCATCTTATTTCATATTGAATTAATCTATCTTGATCATATTCCTTCATCATCTTACTGTTATTTGATCTTAAATCTGGTAAACTAGTGTAGTAGATGATTTTATACTTTAGATAAATATTCTAGTAGATTGTTAAAATATGGTCACCATCAACACATCTAGGATGAGAAGTATCTTATAGTATCTAATTCACCTAAATGATGGTTTTAAAACTACATATTTTAGCTCCTAATTGAGTCCTCTACCATTTATTATGTTCATATATCATTCATATGTCACTCTTATGCCATTAATTATTTTAGTCCTATTGTTTATTTATATTAATTTCTACTAGGGAAGAAATACATTTATTTGAGGTCCATATGGACTATGTAGGCAATACTCAATTTTTGAGGTCATCTCAATCACCCCTTATCCATGTTTTAGATTAAGGTAAAAATAGGTTTTGAAGGGGCCCTGAAACCCTTAACATCAGATAAGATATAAACCTTAAGCACATCCAGGAAACAAAATAACCTGGAACCTACAAAATCTAAACCAGATAAACCAGTAATATGAAAACAGCCTACACGAGCTATACAAACAATAACTATTAGTTATTAATTTTTACAAAACCAAAGTCTCATATATAGAGGAGGGACCAAAAGCTTAGATTTTTTCCTCTTAACAGTAGTCCATCCATCCTCTACCTTAGCTGCCTCAGTAGCCCATTCCACAGAAGGCCAAGAATCATGAAGCCTAGGGGGCGACAAAACCTCAGCCAAGACCTTAGGAGAACCAGCCACCAACTGACTCCTAAGAGAAACCTTCAAAATAGGTGGAGGAGCCACCACCTCCTCGAAAATTGGTTCAGATAGATTACATAATCCAATCTCCTCCGAACCTTTAACGGGAACCGTCTCCAGCTGAGACTCCTGATCCGTCAAAATAGATACGATACTCTTTTCCTTCTCATTCTCAGAATCAGTCAAAGCTTCCTTAGGTTGTTTTGCAATATAGTGATCATGATCAGCTTCTACCCACCAAGGAGATCTTTTGGGTCTAGATTTCCTTGCAGTGCACCGGGCTGCAACATGCCCCGTCAGATGACATTTTCTACATCAAAAAGGTAACCCTTCAAAATCTAACATTTGTGTCCAAGATCCCCTAGGGGAATCCAGATAAATCACCTCAGGAAGGCCCTTAGAAACATCCACCTCAACCATAAGGTGAGCACAGGTCGATCTGAAATACCTCTTGGTTTCTGCATCCACAAATAAAAATTCCCCTATAGCATTTCTAATGGTTTTAAACACCAAATCATGCCATAGATGCAATGGTAAATTAGGGAGCTGAACCCAGACAGGGATCTTGTTGAAAGTTTCCATTACAGGATTGAAATCCATATGCCACCATTTGGCAAAGAGAGGGTATTTACCCTGCTAGAAGAAATTTCTGTTGGAAAGAATGGTCTTCCTATCCTCAGCAATGTGAAATAAAGCTATAAAAAAACCTTTACCACAAGGATAAATTTCAACATTTCCATCAATTAGTGGTAGCCATGTCTGGGATATCTAGCCATGTAAGTCGGCATGAGATGGCCAGAAGCCATGAAATCTACAAATAGCCACAGACTTTGAAAAGTACTCTACCTAATCAAATATTTCCTTAATAGTATCAGGATCAAGATTAACCCTGACAGGTTTTAAAGCACGTACAGGTGATTCGCTTAGTCTCCCCACAGAAGCTTGGCATTTCACAACATGAATTTCAGCTTCAAAAGTAGCCACGTTCGCATAAGTTCTTCCCTTAGACCCATGGACAGACCCTAAAATAGGGGAACCATTTACAGAATCCGTCAATGGAGAAGAACCCCCTTCCATGACCAGAATCCTATCCCCTTTCGCTGGTAAAGGTTCATCCACACCAGCCACCAGATTTGCAACCGCCTGGACCAAACTGGAAGTACGCGCCCGTGCCTGTGTGCTTGCGGCGTTCAAAGTCTCCATGCGCATGCAGGGAGCAGGGGGCATGTGCGTGCACTGGGAGCGTTCAAATAAAATATTTTATAGTCTATTTAAGCCATGATATCATTATTTTATGATTTATTTAATCCATGCTCTTGCCATTTTAAGAGATATACCATTCTATATATCATAATCATCCATTGAGTTGACATGTCAAAAAACCTAAAATTTTAAAAATCCCAAAAACAACCTAAAAATCAAAAAGTTCAAAAAAGGTTGAAAATCTCCATCAAAGATATTGAGCTAAAAACTCCATCAAAGATATTGTACTTTCTTTTCCATCTTATTTACAAATAGATTTTCCTCTATTCTAGATGGAATGAGTTAATGCATTTACCAGGAGGGAACCTCTTATCCAACCATGACCATTTCCATTTGCCTTTACCATTTCCTAATATTATTCCCCCCCATTTCTAGAGGAATTACATTGATTTAAGGTCCATATGGACTATGTAGGTAGTGATCAAGTTTTGAAGTCACCTCAATCACCCCTTTTTCATTCTCTCATTATTTTTTAAGAAATTTAAACCATTTTCTCACCATTTTATGAACAACTTAAGCCACAATCACCATTTTGTGAGATATACCATTTTACATCTCATAATCCTCCATTGAGTTGAGATGCTAAAAACAATAAAATTTTGAAAATCCCAAAAATAACCTAAAAATAAAAAATTTCTAAAAAAGGTATAAAATATCCATAAGAGATATTAAGCCACAAAATTTATTTTTTCTTTATCATGATATTCACTTGTGACTTTGCCTCTATTATGGATGACATGGTTTACCACATTTACTAGGTGGAAACCTCTTTCCTAACCATGACTATTTCCATTTGCCTTTACCATTTATCGATTGTGTTCCCTACCATTTCTATAAGAAATACATTTCATTGAGGTCTATGTGGACTATGTAGGTAATGATTACTTTTTAATGTTAGCTCGGTCACCCCTTTTCCACACTCTTGCCATTTTCAAGTAATTTAAGCCACACTCTCATCATTTTATGACTATTTTATGAGCTATACCATTTTTAATCTCTTAATCCTCCATTGAGATGAGATGAGATGTTAAAAATCATAAAAATTTGAAAATCCTAAAAATAACCTAAAAATCAAAAAGTTTCTAAAATGGTTTAAAATCTCCATGAGAGATATTAAGATATAAAATTTCTACTTACTTTATCACCATATTCACCTATGGTTTTGCCTCTTTCTAGATGGGATGGTTTACCACATTTATTAGGTGGAAACCTCTTATCCAATCACAACCATTTCCATTTGGATTTACCATTTATTAATTGTGTTCCCTCCCATTTCTAGAGGAATTACAATAACCAAAGGTTCATATGGACTATGTAGGCCATGCTTAGTTTTTGAGGTCAGATTAATCAACCATTTTACATGATATCATAATTTTGTGATCAAATTAAGCCACACTCTCATTAGTTTGGAAGAAATTTAAGTCACGCTCTCACCATTTTTCAATCTATACCATTCTACATGTCATAATCCTCCATTGAGTTGAGATGTGAAAAACCCTAAAAATTTAAAAATCCCTAAAACAACCTAAAAAAAGTATTTAAAAGGGTTTAAAATATCCATGATATATATTAGGCTATAAAATTTATGTTGCTTTGTCATCTTGTTCACCATTGGATTTGCCTCTATTTTAGATGGCATAGTTTATGACATTTACTAGGTGGGAATGACTTATCCAACCATGACCATTACCCTTTGATTTTAATATTGATTGTGTTCCCTCTCATTTTTGGGAGAACTAAATTATCCTAATGTCCACACATACTATGTAGGTATCACTTAGATTCATAGGGCATCTGAGGTCAACTTGTCCAATCCTACTAATTGTTCATTTTTATCAATTTTCCTCAATAATCCTCTCGACATTTTGGAGCATGCCCTTCTTATTTCCCTTATAATCTAATTTGTTACTTATCATAATTTTTATTCTATATCATATCCCTAGAAGAACTACATGTAATTATGTAGGAAACATCCACTTGCAATGGTAAATTTGGTGTCATCTTAACCACCCATTACTACTTATTTTATTTCCCCATTCTAATCAAGTTATCGTAAATTCATGACAGTTTCCAAAGTACCCAAGACTAATACCTTACATTCACACACACACACACACAAATGATTAATTAATTGATTATTTTATGATGTGTTTATGTGTTTTTATATCATGATTATATTTTATTAATTAGTGAATTTCTCTTAGTAAATGAATGCTTTATATTTCTTTTCTTTCAATTTGTGTTTGCTTGTTTCTTTGCATTGTTTTTTTCATTTTCTATTGTCACCTTAACTCATTCCACTATACCAGTGGGGTCATCATTAAGGTGCTTCTAGTTGTATACTTTTACTTAGTTCCATCCAATCTCATCTATTAGCATCATCATCATGGTTTTTATCTTTGGTGCATTATTTTTAGATGTCTATTAGAACCACATGTCAATCCTTATGCACATTATGACTCGGTTATCATGTTGTTTTATATCATAATGCATACCATTCAATGATTTATTAAAAATAAATATATTGGAATTATATTAGTCAATGTTATAGCATGAGATATCCTTGTCTACTCTTCCTCAACCAATTTATCAAATGCCTAATCATCATTTCTTAGAATGAAAATCTGCCTTGCCAGGGCAAACCATTGAACCTGATTAATGATAAAAAGTATCCCTATTGGGGAAAGTTATTGTATCCATTATCAAATATGCCTTATTGGGGCACATTATTATGATCAAATATTATTTCTTTCATTCCTTTTGTAGGGCCCATTTATTTTAACTTCTTCCCCAATTATCCCTTGATGGGGCATTTAGGGCTAACCAAGCACCTGTTAGGGCATCAATATGAGTTTATTGAATGATAAAATTTTCAAAAAAAGATAAGAGTGAGGACATAATTATTTAATAATTACCAAATTTATTCTTCACAAATTTTTCAATATTTGAAAAGATGTTACTATGTCTAGTGTCCCATAAATGCCTTCTAAAATAAGGGTAAAATGTAGACACTTTATTTTAACCAATTTTTTTCCTAAACTATGTTCAAAATAAATTTTTTAAATTGCATCCATGTTTAACCAAAAAAATATAACTAGACTAAATTTACCCACACAACTATTATTTTAAACCAAAATCATGATGATACATCCCTAATTATGGAAATACAACATCTTGCATATTTTATCTTCTCTAGTGCATATTGAATAAAATTATCCTTTGAAAATATCTTTGCATGCCAATTAAATGAATATTTGATTAACAAAAAAACATTGAAAAGTTTACCTTTCTTCTAATTACTAATTTATCACCTTGATTAATTATCATAATCATTTCTCTAATTGTAAAATCCATGGATTTGAGTTATCCTATTTTCCTAAAAATAAAAATTTAATTATTCCCTCACGTAGGTCATGTCATAGGGGTAAGTTACTGGAATGGATTAAAGTGTGAAAAAGGTAGATTACAATATGGCCAATTAGACACAATCTTACATATACTACAACCCTATTACACACTTTTCCCCTCTTACACACACAGGAGGAAAAATGATAGCACTTTATCATAAAATTCCTTACATACTCTATAAATGCCTTAAATGGCATAAATTACACATCCCAAAGGTGTAATCTTGGATTTGAGGATTGATCCTCAACCCTCTGTCTTAGGTTGAGATGAACAATCCATATTAGTTTAGGAATTATATAAATAGAACCCTTCCAAATCTCATTTCATAAAGCTTCCTAATGTAAACTTACTCTATTGGATTATTTGAAGGAGCTTCATTAATTCTCTCTCATACCGATCCAAAGTCAAGACAAAGTGTAGACAAGGAAAGGTGGTTCCCACAAAAAGATTCAAATATTGACTAAGATTTCTATATCTTTAAGACAAGCTCAACTCTTTTATATTTATTTTAAAACATATCTTCAAGGGAGATAAAAGTGTTGTACTTATCTTTCCAATTCACATTTATTGTTTTTCAATCACATAACTCAACCTAGGGATTAGTCTTGAGAAGTTGTCTTAAAGTTGTTTTGGATTTATTCACTAATGATTGACTAACCTCTCTTATTTTCATTATCTACTTAAACCACCTCCTCAACTTTCTTAACCACCTGGTGATTGATCAAAAAAAATATCAACCTCCTTGACCCATTTTAATGACTCATTCAACCAATTCCCATTTACTCTCAACCTATGGAATTAATCATCATCCCTATGTATGAGGACCAATTATTCTTAATTAATTATTTTAATAATTAAAAATATTCAAATAATCCTTAACTATTCAATAAACCTCTTGTAAACCTATACATAGACATGCAATCTTCCAATTCCATCCATCATAACTTATGATAATGAATTAATATGAAATTTTCAAGTGAATCAAAGAGAATGAAAGCTATCAAAATTCCATTTACATATACAAATAGTTCCCAATTCCATTTTTCATTGGAGGAGGATTGAGAAACCATATTTCAAGATCAATCTAATTTGAATCACAATGGAGGATGGTCAAAATACTTTATTAATGTAAGTTTGTGCTTTTTGTTTACTTTTTATTTATTTCTCTATCTGAAAGCTGATTCCAGTTTAGATTAGATTTCATTTTGTAATTGATTCTTATATTAGTTTCATTCTATATTTATCTTCACAAAATGAAACATTAAGATCATTATGTTATTAATGTGGATATTTGAAGGCTATCATGTTACCAACATATAAGGATTTATGGAATTAGTATTATCTAAGTTGAATTTGTAATGAAACCAAAAACTATCAAGAACAAGAAAATTACCAATAGGCTAAGATTTTGAAAAATAACTTGTATTGATTCATATTAAATGACTTGAAATAATTAAAAACCTAAACCATGCTTAAATAATCCTAAACTCAAAATTTAGGGTTGACATACCAAAAAATTAAAAAAATATAAAATCTAAAAAATATCTATTTTTAGCAACTGTTATTTATAGTAAGTTTCACATGTAAGTGCGTGCAGCTCTAAAAATTTCCTCAAATAATCTAAATAAAAAATTATCATATGGAATAAAATTCAACTGAAGTTGACTTCTATTTCTAAAAATATACAATTTATAAAAATATAAAATTCTCAAGAAAACCATTAAACATTAATTTTAGATCCTTAGATGATCATGTTTGGCCTCAAAAAATATCAAAATCAAATCTAAGATAATAGAGTGGCTTAGGGTAGAATTGAATTTTTTGATATGGTCTTTTTGGCACATGGAAGAGCTCAAATAGAGTTACGAGTCAAAATTTATGGCCTCTAGAAGGTTGGCATATTTTTTATACATCATTCTCCTCTAATTGAAAATAACTCAACTCGTACGAGTTGTCCTTATTATACTGCTACCATTTTTCCTTATCAAACTTATTTATCTCCCATTTTATAATCCAAGTGTTGCTTTCTTGCTACAATCCTTCCCATGACACCAAATACCTTTTATAATTCCTTTGCTTTTTGCTCGTTATCTTCACATCCAAAACCTAAACTATTTTTTCTTTATTCTTTGGAACCTATTGTTCCCAATTTGCTTCTTCATCTTCATTATCTTCACCATCTTCTCCATGGGATTCATATAAATCTAAAACATTAAATATTGGAGATATATCAAAATTCTATGGTAAACTCACCTCATATACATTATCATTAATTTTATTCACAAATTTACATGGTCTAATCATCTTCTACTTTAACTTGTTTTATGTGCCTTTTGGAAATATTTATTTCCTCAAGTAAACCATTACTAACTCTCCTTCAAATAATTTGGATCTTATTCTAACATTTGCTGCTACTTTATATTTCTCATTACTTTCTTCTTACTCCTTGAAACTACTGCATATTCTCTACAAATGCTTCTACATCATCATTAATTCAATCTACAATTTGTAATTGTACCAAGTCTAAAAAACCAATATAATTTATCCCATAAATAATTTTAAAAGGTGAATTTCCTATTTATCTATTTAGTAAATTGTTATATGCAAACTCAGCTTGTGGTAAAACCATGTCCCATTGCTTTGGCTACTCTCCCACTATGCATCTTGATAAATTTCCCAAGCTCCTAGTCACAACTTCTATCTATCCATATGTTTGTGGGCGATATGCACTATTGAATTGTAGCTTAGTACCCATTTTATTCCAAAACTCCTCCAAAAATGACTTAGAAATTTTGTGTTTCTATTTAAAGTATTAATTTTTTGAAAACCATGTAATCTCACAATATCCACAAAAAATAATTTAACAAGCCTAGTGGCATCATTAGTTTTCTTACATGCAATGAAATGAACCATTTTAGAAAATCTATCTACAAAAAAAATTTAATTGTTACCTCTCTATGCATTTAGCAATCCAAACACAAAGTCTATACTTAAATCTATCCATGGTCCTCTTGGAATCGATAATGGCATGTATAGTCCAATATTTTGTGCATGTCCTTTATCCACCTAACATATTCTACACCTTGAAACATACCTTGTCACATCTCTCTTCATCATTGGCCAAAAATACTTTTCCTCCACCAGTTATATTGTTTTTGTTTTAACAAAATGTCTAGCCTAACAACTAATTTGTAATTATATTAGTATATGATCTCATAGAGACCCAATTATAATGCATAATTGTTTCCCTTTGAAGAGATAACCTTCTTGTATAAGATACTCATAATTAATAATATTTATACCACCTGTTAATGGATTCCTCTAGTGTTTAACTATCTTACCAAAATATGGATTAGTATCATATCATTCTTTAGTATCTTTAAATCCAACTACTTCACTCACCATATTTGTTAATAACGTTACCCTCCTACTCAATGCATCAGATACCTAATTCTACTTTCTTGATTTATGCTTTAACACAAAAATATACCCTTGGAAGAAAGAAACCCACTTTGCATGCCTACTATTTAACTTTTTTTATGTATACACATATTTCAAAGCCTCATGATTTGTAAATATGATAAAATCCTTAGGTACCAGGTAATGCATCCAATGTCTTAATGCTTGTACAATTGCATAAACTTTAACATCATAAGTAGAATACATTATTCTTAGCTCATTTAATGTTTCACTGAAATATGCTGTTGGCTTTCCTTCTTGACTCGGTATAACACTAATTCCCACAAATTAAGTATCAAAATCAACCTCAAACACTTTGTTAAAATCTAGTAATGCTAAAATTAGTCTTTTTGTAATATTCTTCAAAATTTCAAAACTTTCTGTGGCTACTTTAGTCCATGCAATTTCCTTTCCTCTTATTTAATCTATTATTGGTTACACAATACTACTAAATTTTTTGATAATTTTTCTATAATTTTTTTCAAAAACATGGAAGCTTCTTACCTCTGTAATGATTTTTGGAATAGGCCACTCAAAAATCACCTTTATCTTTTCTTCATCCATTTTCACACTGTCTACTAAAACTATATATCCCAAAAATTTCAAACTATTCTACATAAACTTGCACTTATTTAAATTTGCATATAACTTCTCCTTTATTAATAAATCAATTACCATTGTAAAATGTTTTAAGTGTTCTTCTTTAGTATTATTTTTATCAAAATATCATCAAAATAAATAACCATAAAATTACCAATATATTCTTGTAGCATTGTATTGATCACCCTCATAAATGTGTTAGGTGCATTAGATAATCTGAATGGCATTACCATACACTCATATAATCCATCCCTAGTTTTGAATGTAGTTTTCCACTCATCTCCTTCATGAATTCAAATATTATAATAACCACTCCTTCCATAAATCTTGGTAAAATATTTTCCTCTTGCAAGCAGATCCATCATATCATCTAAATGATGTATAGGAAAATTATACTTTATTGTGATTTTATTAATTCCTCTACTATCCACACACATTATCCATTCTCCATTTTTATTTTGAGTTAGCAATGTTGATGTAGCACATGGACTCATAATCTCCCTTATCACCTTCTTCCTTATAAATTCAATAACTTATTTATTGAATTCTACATTTTTTGTTGGACTCATCTTATAAATTTCTTGATTAGGTAGAGTTGATCCTAGAATCAAATGAATGTGATTTTGAATATATCTCTTTGGTGTTAAACCATCTGGTGACTCATTGGGCATAACATCTACATATTATTTCAACACTCTTGCTTCTTTTATTAGTATCGACACCATTTTTATTTCTTCATTCTTTGTTACTAGTGCATAACAATAACTACTACCTTCATATCTTGAATAAATTCTTTAATACAGAGCATGATTTCTATCTTTTCTTCCTCTTTAAGGGGTAAGAAAACTACCTTTGTATCACCTTTCTAAAAATTTTGTGTGTTATTTGGTCCATCATGAACTACTTTCCTATAAAATTACCATGGTCTCCCCAATAATACATGACATGCATCCATCAAAATAACATCACACTATATTTTATCATTATAACTCCTTCCTATAGGAAACTTGATTGAGCACCTTTTATCTATTGTAACTTCATTCCCTTTCTTAAACCATGAAATATGATAAGGGTTAGGATAGTTCTCACATTACAAGTTTAGTTTCTCAATCATTTCTTCAGAAACCATATTTTCACAACTACCATCATCTGTAATTACTTTACATACCTTTCCACCTGAAGTACGTCTTATTTAAAAAATATTTGATCATAGCCATGTATCACCACCTTATTTATTTTGCACTTTATCCTTCCTTGGAGTGATCATGGATCTTCTCATCATGAGATTCTCTCCAACATTAGCTGGTGCAACTTTAGTATTCTATTCTTCTATTTCAACCTCAACTATATTTACTCTTAGGTGATCTTGTTGCCTCTTTTCTTGATCTTGATAGTGTGGATAATCAATTTTTTTTTGACCTTATTCTCTAAATCTATAATATACATAAGATCTACATTGATTTAGAAACCATCCTCTAACATCACCATAACCTCATCCTCTCTAAAATCCTCTTCCTCTTTATTGGTATTGAAGCCCTTACCTATTATCATCTTGTTATTCTATACCATGTGATGATTCACCTTTATTGGCATTAAAAACACCTATAATGGTATTAAACCCACCTCATCCCATTACTGGAGGGGATCCACCTATTTTTGTACCAACAGATGTCCTTCTAAAATTTTGTCTATTTTTTTTTCTTCTACCTTCAAAGCTAATTGATAAGCCTCCTCCATGTTAATTATTCTATGCTGATTAATTCATCTTGAATAGAAAATTTCAAACCATTTACATACCTTCAATCCATTTTCTCTTATGTTTCATCATGCTCCACTAGTATGGAAAAATTATAAAATTCATCTATATATTCTTATATATTGTGATCTTTTTGTCTCAAATTTTTAAATATTCTGTATAGGGTTTGTGTATAATCCATAGGATGAAATTTATCCCTCATCCTATTATCCATATTTTTACATTAATTAATCTTCTCTTTACCTTTTTTCTATATCTCTTTCTATAGGTGATCCTACCAAATCATTTCATGACCTTTCAATTTCATGCATCCAAACTTTACCTTCTTGTCTTCTCTAATTATATTCCATTCAAAGAACTTTTCATGATACTTATCCAATCTATCAAATCCTATAGTTTTAAACTACCTCCATAATCTAGAACATCAATCTTGATTCATGCATTTCTTCCTTCTAAATCTTGAACCATTCTCTCTTCCATTGATGGTGGTTGTTCTTATTGTTCTTTTTCTTGTTGAATTTATTCATCATGATTTCTATCTTCCTCATCACTACCTTGTCTTCTCTACTGATTGGTGATAGCTTGTATTAATTATTGAACTTTCCTCTATAGATCTTACATAGTCTAGTTCATTTGTGCAACACCTCCTCATCCTCTTGCCATTATTTACTTCTCTAATATTTAAACAAGCTATTATACTAGATAATGAACCCAAAAACTATCAAGAACAAGAAAATTACCAATAGGCCAATATTTTGAACAATAAATTGTATTGATTCATATTAAATGACTTGAAATAATTACAAACCCAAACCATGCTTAAATAAGCCTCAACTCAAAACTTAGAGTTGACTTGAAAAAATTCAAAAAATCTAAAATCTAAAAATAACATCTATTTTTAGTAGCCATTATCTATAATAAATTTCACATAAAAGTGTGTGAAGATCTAAAAATTTCCCAAAATAACCTAAATACTAAAATTAGCCTATGGAATGAAATTCAACTGAAGTTGACTTTTCATTCTAAAAATATACAATTTCTAAAAATAGAAAATTCTTTAAAAAAAAATTAAACATTAATTTCAGAACCTCAGATGATCATGTTTGGCCTCCAAGAAATATTGAAATAAAATCTAAGTGGATAGAGTGGCTTAGGAAATAATCAAAAAAAATTATACGGTCATTTTGGTGCATGGAAGAGCTCAAACTGAGTTGTGAATCAAAAATTATGGCCTCGGGAAGGTTGGCCTATTTTTTCTACATCAATTTGACACCCTTGGTGACCCTCAAATTCATCCATCAGTGTTGTTGTTTATGTTGAATTCATCATTACCATATTTTTTTGATTATGTATTTAAATATTGGATTATGAGGTTTTCACACAATCTATATAACTTACCTTTTATTATAAAATACATTAAGGTTAATACTTAGATATTATAATTTTAATAAAACTTCAATAATTTTGACATAATTAATCATTATATATGGAATATAAATAGATAGTGGTAAGTTGAGTATGCCTTTTAATTATTTACTATATATTTATTTTAATTTTAAGTTACTAAGCAACATGGGTGATTGACACCTTAGTTAAACTTGGAGAGAGAGAGACCACCGTAACATGATTTTTTTTAAAGCCTAAAATTTCTTGGGAAACCATCATAATGTGATATTTTCCATATAATGGATTGAATTTGACCAAAATTTAAAAGGAATAAATATTCTTTTAATTGTATAAGAGTGAGTGGATATTCATTAAACTCAACCAAAGTTAATGGGTATTTAGGCATAAGGGTGGGTATAAAGGATAAAATGAAATCACTTTTTGTCTTATTCAATCCATGATTATAAAAAGAGTCTAATAAGACTATGGGGAAGATTGTATTGATTAGAGGTATTAAACCCATGAAAAATAAATGGTGGTCTTTACATCATATGTATTTCATGAATAAAGGCATGCAACCCATTAAATGTCCATGGTAGTCATCTAAATTTATTTTTTCATAATTCGGGGCATGCATTCAAAGGTCATAATTTGATTGAAATTATGAAAGGTATGTAGGATGTAGTCAATGGGTTCTTTGAGTATTGATTAGAAAATTTTATTAGATTCAATAATAGTGATATCATTGTTATCTGAGTGTGAATTTTATTTTCTATTATGCATTAATTTACATAGTATTTTATAAATTATTTTTCTCTTACATTGATTTTTAATATTTTTTGCATGCCATATTTGTGTGGGTTTTATTTTAAATAAGGCCCATAAAATGATTAACATAATTGGGACATGTGTGTAGGTTTTTTCAAGGATGTTGGGGAAGTCTTGATTTTTATGATTGTTTCATACCATATTTATGGAGGTTTTATTGGAAATGAGCTCCATAAAATGACTAATATAATCTATATAGTCATATTTTATTATGGGAAAATATCTAAAGGATTAAACCCTAAGACACCATTAAACTTACACATCCCCAAAAAGTCTTAGTGTCTTATTTGCATTTTTATTTCATAGTATGTTTTTCATTTTTGAAGTATATTTTATAATACCTATTTTGATATGACATTGTGGTAGGGTTTGCATGATAAAAATGTAAATAAATGTGGTAGGAAATATGTTGTTTTGTATTTAAATTTTAACCTTTCTGTGAAAAAATAAATTAAGATGAATTCTTGAGGAAAATGTGGAATGGTTCACTGTCTATTTGATCCTTATTATTTCTTTTATTGTGCATAAAATAAAGAAATGAACTGATAAGAAAATATGTATTGCATTACATTTTATTTTATGGGTATTGAAATTTAATATTTATTTCATGTTTCTTTGAATTTTATTTAACATTTTAGGGTTTGACTATGTAAATCATGAGTTAGAGTAAAGGGCTAAGGTCTAAATTAGTGAAATAAATAACCACTTATTTGTTATAGATTTTGACGTATTTTGAATTTATAAATTAGTAAAAAATATGTGTAAATAGATATTTATCTATAAAATAACTATCATGGAGGATCTAGGTGATGAAAACTAGATTAATGATAGGTCTAAGTGTTGTCAATAGGGTCCTTAAGTTAGCTTCTTCACTAGACAATAGTGCCTCACCTAGACAATAGCTCCATGAGGCTCTAGTATCCCCAAAATGTCACTAGTGTCATCTTTATATGATTGTTCCTATTTTATGGCAGAACTTGTGCCTATGTTTCTAGGTTTTATTCCTTCACAAATTAAATCTATTACTCTATATTATGCCTAGAGTGTCTGCTTTAGTATGGAAACCCTAATACTCCTTGAAAGTATGGTATGAGTTAAAACCATGTGTTTGTGAGTAGGATAGGATCGACATACTCAACACCTCAATTTGAAGAAAGTTTCCTACATACCTAGTTCTTGGTGTAAGTGCAAGTGATTGTTAGAATTAGAGTGGTGTTGAATGCCTTGAGTGTGCTTGAGATTGGAAATATTTGAAATGTGGGCTTAGGTAAATTTTAAATGGTAGTATGTAGAAGTAGGGAAGAATAGTAATTAATAACCTTGAATTTTCTCAACATGTTTCTTATTTTAATAAGCTTTTGTATCTAATTTACATCTAGGTGATAGTGGTCTAATAGCCTTATATTTATAGTGATTTTTAGCTTGTGCAGATAATAAAATGTGTTTTGGCTAACCTTAGGAGTGGAATACATTTGAAAATATATGCATTAAAAATATTTAGGAAAAGGGAAACTAACACCAAGTTGGGGACACTAGAACCATGTGGCTCTAGTCTCCTTAATATGGTGCTAGTGTTTAACTGGAAGGTTGTTTGGCATAATGGGTTAGGATTTGGGAAATTAGTTTTACGACTATGTTTGGGTTGATTGGATATGTATGTGGTTTTTATAATGCCTTGAAAATTGTGATAGAGGAGATATCATATGCTTAGGGATAATTTAGGAATAGATTATCTCAACCAACACTGTTAACATCCAAATACCACCTTTATGTGATTAAATTTCACCTAAATTTATGATAGAAATGTAGAAAAGTGAAATCAATAGTATAAAGGGAAAAGAAGTATACCTAGATTTACCAAGGATGTAAAGATCGTGTAGCTAAGTTTGAGTATGTGAAGTTGGGTCTACGTATGTGAAACATGATCCAAATCAATGACCTATAATGAAATATGCAAAAATCATTCCTTAATAGATTATAAAAAGTGAAATACTATGTTGAATAAAGTAACTAAGAAAATCTAAATAAAGAAATAGGAAAGAGGAAAATAATGGATACACCTCATTGGGTATGTGAACCAATGCATGAAATTGGTGACAACATATGTATGTGAGTGTATATAATGATCAAATTGTTGAATAGTTCGGAATAAGATAATAAATTTATCAATACTCATGTATTAGTGGCTAAAGAACTTAATCTAATTTTGATTCCATTGTTTCTCACCCCTTCTTAGTGGACCATGCCCTATGAATAGGTTGGATCAGACTGTGTGTCTAATCCTCTCATGTGGGTGGATCAAGAACTTAGTTAGGCTATGACTCCATCATTTCCTACGTGTGTATATTAGAGGCATCTAAAAATAATATATGTAAAGTGTTTAAATTATCTAACTAGGTATATTTAATTATGTATGTTAGTTCCATGACCACTTAGGTACATTAGGCAACTCTAGGCCACTTGAGAATGCCAACCACTATAGATGGATGAAGGCATGAAATTGGTGATAACTATAACATGATAGTAATTTTATATAGAATAGAGGATGATATAGTGTTTTCCATTCCATCTAATCAACCTGTGTTTATTTGATCATATGGAAACTATGTACCATGTACATGCCCCTAATATAATATTTAAGCATATTGATTCTAGAATGAATATTTAATAATTATATCAATGTATATAAAATGAATGTGGGAGTGATCATGACATTTATGATGCCCAAAAGTATTAGCAAATACTATTAATTTAAGTTGAATGTGAGTATATTTGAGAAAAATATAAACATAACTATCAAACTTATGACTATATCTATGCAAATCTATATTGTACCTACTATATTATTTTGTCAAATTTGGATTACCTTGAATTTTGGGATATTAGACAATAATACCATGTATTGGATATTAGGTCCGTATGCTTCTAGTGTTTGAATCTAGGCATTAATGTCTATCTGGTTTATAATTTAGGTGACTAGATTGCTTTTTAAGTCCTTATTTTTTCCTATTTTTGACCTGTGTCTATTTTTTGAAACTAAGCCAATGTGAAAATGATCTATGAATAAAAATTTAAGAGATTGATCTATATGATAAACCTCTATGATTTCCATTCTTTTTATGGTAGTTATGAAACCCATGCAATAACTATGCTAAAAAAATAGATATATAAAATGTGTTAGTTAGAGAACATATGATAAATGTTTGATATTCCAATACAATATTCAAACATAATATCAAAATGTAAAAGAATATAATAATAAGTATGTAATTTAATATTTTGGTCATATAAAATGCCAAATTGGTATTTTCATTATGGATTGTGATACCCCATACATAGGTCCTTTTTTTCATGTTCTTGTGATCCTTATAGACACCTTTTTACTCATTACCAGTCATCCAAAACCTTTTAAATCCGTATTCCACCTTAGTAAAATAGTATTCCCCATGCCAATACTATTCTCCCAAGTCATAAACCTATAAGATAAGAGCACCCTATTGGACTACATCACCAAGCACCAAAGTGTCTTATTTTTTATGCTCTTATCCATTTACACTTTGACCCCCAATGGTCATTTTAATATGATCCATATCCCTAATTAGGTTAGCCTAATGCAAATACATCTAACCCATGACCAATTTTTCCTTATAAAATCCCACTCAAATCTCATTTACAAGGGAGGGGACCACAATTAAAAATCAAGAAAGAATACAAACAAATCAATAAATCAAACTTCCCTATTCTCTACACATAGTCACCCAGCACAACTAAAAACATACTCAAATCCTCATACTAGTCCCAAGACGCATCAAATACTATCAAATTAGCATTTTCATCTACATCAGACTATTTCACAAAGCATATTATGTGGTAGAACTACATATGGATTGATCCCTCTTTAGAGTATTGGTATGTAGGTAGCATGCCCACACAAGGTGTGTGGATTACACATTTAGTACATATTACACATTGACCACCATCTTTCTCAATTGAATAAAATATAATTTTATCAAGCATGATGGAGGGTTAGGGTTTGAAAATAAAATCAGGTTCACAATGAGTTCTATCAACAACCAGTGCTCATATTTTCATAGGAAAGCTCACACAACCATAATGCAACTACCCAAAATGTTTTAGGTCTTTATGATTAGTTTGGATAATGGCAACATGAATGGACAATAGTGTCAAACACTAAAAAATACACTTTTTGGTGCTCTTGTACTTTAACCAAATGAAATATGTATTTAGGTTTATGACACCTTTCCAGTCCTATACAACCATTTTTAACCTTTGTATCAGCCATCTCAATCTGTTTGTCTAGCTAATTTATATTTCTTCCTATTTATTGCTATTTTTAGAAAGGTGAAAAATATAAATAATTACACAAATCAAGACTATAATTATTGTTTTATTCTATATGACTTATTAATCCATATCCTTAACTAAAATAGGAATAAATCTCCATTATTCTAAACAAACATAAATCATTTGGTGAAGCTGACTTACTACATTTACGCACAAAAAACCATAGAAACCCTAGGAAAAATTATTTTTTGATTTTAAAAATATTCTTCTAATTTTTCCTACATATACAAATCAAAATTTCAAATTAAATTTTTAAAACTCACCACAATAGTTTTAAAAATCATTTCTTTTAAACCCTAGTAGAATATACTAGGTCCCTATGATTTTTGAGGTATCACCTTACATGCTAGTAAGCTTCCTCCTTACATCTCTTCTTTTGAGATGAAGTGAAAGACGTAATGGAAGCCCTCTTACATTCACCTATATTATTCCAACCATTCTATATATCATGGATAAATAACTAACTCAGTTTCCTATTATAGATCCTACACATCTATATTACACTAATTTCCATGAGGATAATTCTGACAATGAATAGTATGAGAATAAAAGTGATGATGTACAAACCAATGCTCATAAACCAATGCTCATAATCCACCATATAGGGTTACTAATATACTTCCACCTATTGTTGATAATGATGTTGTCATCAACAAATATTTGATTCTATAGGTTTTTAGAGAGAGATTTAGGGAACAACCCTAAGATCATGCCATTATCTTATAATCTATCATGGAAATTTCAAAGGATAAGAAAGTTGAGTTTTCAATTCATTTATAACAACAAATGATAAATGAAACTATGGGGGAAAGTATGTCTCAAAAACCCTCTATAGAAACCCACACTTTATATCTGGTACCACCAGTTATGACTAGTAGATCTTTGCCTCCTGATGTGGTTTCCCTTATACAAAATATCAAATGTATTTAATAAAATGTTCTATAATTTTATCAATGTGCCTATAGACAAACATAGGTGTTTCTACCTCAAATTTGCTTTTAAGACTATAAAGAAAGAAACTAGAAGAAAGTGAAGGACAAGGCTTGGAAGTACCTGGACTATAGATTGCGCACCGTAAATCCAGACGTTCGTGGGCACTCCTCTTTGGCTGTGGAGGAATGACACCTGCAAGAAAAATGGAAACTAGGACCAGAAAAGTGTTAGACAGATAGGCAGTGGGTTGCCAAGCAAAGGCTTGTTCCCAGAAGTGTAAAGACTTCCTTAAGGGAGGTCAACCCACTGTTTTGATAAAATAAGTGATTGATAAAAGACAGAATGACAGAATACAGAAATGATAAAAAGATTAAAAATGAAAGAAGAAAACAAAATGATTACCTGAATGAAGGAGTAGGCTGAAGACAGTCGCCGAGGTTGGTAATGTTGCCGGCGTCGGCTATCTGACCTGCCGTCGTCGGCTATTCTGCCGACGTCGGTTGGGAAGTGACCAGCGTCGGTTGGGGTCGCGGCCTGTAGTCGGGCTTGAACAGGGTCTGGTCTGAGTCTTGGTCTGTGCTCTGTCCGTGGACGGGTTGGACACTGATGGACGGGTCTGGGTCTTGGTCTGTGGTCTGGGGATTGGTCTCAGGCAGAGATACAGGGGAAGGAAGGGACAAAGAGGAAGGAGAAGAGAAGGGTACACAGAGGAAGGGGCCTGAGAAGGCTTTGCAGCCTCTCAGGGGAAGGGACAAAGGGAGAGACACAGAGGACAACAGAAAACAGAGGATTAAACCAAAGAAAATAAAATAAAACCAGAACTTACCTTTAGCCTGCTGAAAGAAGAAGATGGAGATGTTGCTGGAGCCCGGGAAGATTCTGCAAGAAGAGAATTCTGATGAAGAGCCTTTGCACCTGCTGCTGTTGTTGCATGAGATTCAAAATGAAGACCAGATGAATGCCAAACACCAAGAGAGTTCTGTTTGCGAGCTCAGGAGTCCAGGGGTTGCAACGGATACAGAATGGGGTCTTGAAGGCTGCCGACGCCGGCAGTCTCGCCGACGTCGGCCGCAGGGTCGCCGACGTCGGCAGAGTCAGAATGGAGACAGAGGCTAAAAATAGCCTCTGCCCATTCTTGCACGCTGCCGGGTGGGGGATTGTGGGAAGAACGGTTATGAGCATGCTAAAATGGACGCGGGAGGAATATAATGGGGGGATTTTGGACAATAAATGCTAAGGGGAAGGTGGAGGAATTCAAGAGAGGATCCAAGGTGGCAAGGGTAGGGTGGAAAAGGGGGCCTCAATTAATTAAAAGATGTTAATTTTTAATTAATACGACCTAGGTGGGTTAGGGACCAAGGAGGACTAGGAGGGAGAAAGGACCAAGGGGGAGAACCAAGGTGCAGACACGTTTGCGGTGTCTACATTTGCCCCTTTTTGTCTTGTTGGTTGTTCTAGACGAACTGCAAGACAAAAACAGGAGTTGGTTGCCCCAGAAAAAGGATGAGGTGTTCCCCCCTCAAAGCGAGAGTCGAAAGAAGGGAACCGAAGATCGAGTGTCGATTTGACAAAGAAATGGATAGAAAAGAGTGAGTGAAAATGCTGCCATAGTCATGATTGCGCGTATACCATGTCACGGGATGGTCGGGTCAAATTGTCGCATGTCAAGGGTCGAGGAGTGCCAAAATTGAAGTAACCGGGCCCCAGCATTTAGTCGTCTGCTGATCGGGTTACTCAATCTAAGCTGAAGCTCCAAATGGTCATCGTGTCCCAGGTATCCAGGGCTCAGGAAGTGCTCCCAGAAACACGAAAAAGGCCACAAGTAGTAGGGATCAACTGGCTCGTGATCCTACACTTGTGAAGGGTCAAAAATAGTCTGCGAACAATTCTGCTAACCAGCCGTGGAATAGCATACACGTAAAAACAACCAAGGCAACATTGTCTTGGAAGAAGGTCAAAGAAGAAGGAGATAGGCATGGTCGCCAATGGTCATTGGTCAAGAGGATGGATGGACGAAAGGATGCGGCCAAGCTAACCCCAGAAGACCCCATGTCAACTGAGTGCTGCCTACATAGCCCCGATGATAGGGCCTCAGGCCGATGTAGTTCTCCCTTAAAGGGAGGGAGGGTCAGAGGGATTGATTGGTCTTGGTCAAAGTCGAATGAGTGGTCGTGGACAAAGGTCTTGGTCAAAGGAAATGATTGGTCTTGGTCAAAGGTCTATGATTGGTCTTGGTCAAAGGGAATGATTGGTCTTGGTCAAAGGTCTATGATTGGTCTTGGTCAAAGGGAATGATTGGTCTTGGTCAAAGTTGACGAAGGGAAAGTTTGTCCATCCAAGAGACGAACAAACGGGGGTGGTCGAGCTAACCTCAGAGGATGTGTTATCTGAGTGCTGCCTACATAGCCCTGGTCATAGGGCCTCAGACCAATGTAGTTCGGAGTGCGAGGGTCAAAATGGTCGATGATTAGATGTGGTCAAGCGTCGAAATGATGAGGATAAAAAGATGAAGATAAAAAGGATGCTACAGATGGTGTCTTCTGTAGAAGTGGTCGAGAGTCTTTCATCCCTAGCAAGTTTCCATAGTCGTGATGGATGTATGCTAAAAATGAATAGAAGGTCTATTTATGCTTCAGCAAGTATTGGTTTATGCTTAACATAAATTGGGTCTGGTCGGTAGCTTCCATGTGTATTAGTCTCCATAGAAACTATGCGAAAAGGACAAGGATGATGCCTGATGTCATGTTGGAAATGTCGAGGCTGGTTTGAAAAAAAAATGTTGAAGTTGGCTGGGTTTAAGGATGAGTCGATAATTGACGTGGCCAAAGCGTGACCAAAGTGTAGAGAAAAGGTGAAAGGCAAATCGCTCTTTCATTGACAAGGACCAGAAAGGAAGCATAGATAGGGGTGATTAGAACCAAAGCCCCGTTCATGCATTACGTCGTTTACCAGTGTTGAGTTAGAACGGTAATCAAATCACTTTTGACATTAAAGTGAGCTCGAAGTCCCTTGAGCCGGTGATAGGAGGAGGATAGGGTAACCCAGTGTAAGAGCAGGAATAACCTTGCCCCTTTTGTAGGAGACCCTGAGACAACTACAAGCCAATGTCCGTGACTTTTTTTTTTTTTTTTTTTTTTTTTTTTGCGCAGGCTGATCGATGCGGGAAGCCTACATAGAGATGTCTTTTGATTTAGTGGTCATGTTGCGAAGCTGATCGATGTGGGAAGCTTCTAAAAAGGTTGCTGTTAGTAGCAAGATTTAATTATAGCCATCCTTCGAGGGAGTGGTCTATATTTTTGCTTGATAATGTTTGATAAGTTGGCCTAGCTGTCCTTCAAGGGATCAGTCTAGTAATACAGCAATGATAGTACAGCTGTCCTTCGAGGGATCAGTCTGTCTTTTTGGATTGACTTGACTTGATTTAGTGACCATGGATATGTTTTGACATCTTGATTTGGATTTATTGATAGGAATGAGAGTCACGGACAAGACTGTAGAAGCTCAAGGACGCGCCTTTTTATTAGGACAAAGCATCACTGCATCCTAAAAGGGTTGTAGAGGACTTGTTAAAGGGGAATAGGGTCGAAAGGAATAAGGAGCCAGAGGACGAGGATTGCTCAAGGGACGAGCTCAAGTTATGTGTCAAGTGGACAAGTACTCGACTAACAGAAGAATGGTCGAAGATGCAACGCATTAAGAGGCTCAGGTTCTGGCCGTCCATCGAGGGAGGACAGACGATAAGTCCCTGATCCATACTTGTGCGTGATGATAAAAGGTCCAAGCCAATTGGGGGCGAATTTGCCTCGTTTACTTCGCTCCATATTGGTCACATGTTGATTCTCTTTGAGGACGAGGTCTCCGATGTTGAAATCTCGTTCTCGCAGATTTTTGTCGTAGGCCCGCTTTATGCGACTTTGGTAGACATGGAGATGATTCAGGGCAGCAAGGCGGCGCTCGTCGAGTAACTCAAGTTGAGCTAAGCGATCTTGACGAAAGTCATCGTTGGAGAGAATGTCATGCAGAGAGATGCGGAGAGACGGGATCTGTACTTCGAGAGGTAAGACAGCCTCTGTTCCGTACACAAGAGAAAAGGGAGTAGCACCCGTAGAGGTTCGGATGCTAGTGCGGTAGGCCCACAAAGCGAAGGGGATATGAACGTGCCAATCCCTTCCTGTATTGTCGACCACCTTCATGAGAATTTTGGTCAGAATTTTGTTGGAAGCCTCGGCCTGCCCATTTGCTTGTGGGTAGTAAGGCGAAGAAAAGCTGAGTTTGATGCCAAATGAGTCGCATAGTTTTTGGACAGTCTTGTTTTTGAAGGACTTGCCGTTGTCGGTGATGATTTTGTGAGGGACACCGAAGCGACAGATGATGTGGCTACTGATGAAGTCGGCAATTTTGTCGGCTTTTGTGGAGACAAGAGGAATGGCTTCCACCCACTTGGTGAAATACTCAGTGGCAGTGATGATGGACTGATGACGAAGAGACGAGTGAGGGTTGATCTCACCGATGAGATCCAAGCCCCACTGAGAGAAAGGCCAAAAATCCTGAGCGACTTGCAAAGCGTGGCTGGGGAGATGAAGCAGGTTAGAGTGTTGCTGACACTTGATGCAACGCCGGACATAGTCGCTACAGTCTTGATGAAGGGTGGGCCAATAATAACCCAGGCGAAGGATGCGCTTGGCAACCGAGTTTCCACTGAAGTGTCCACCACAAATCCCGTCGTGGACTTGTTTTATGGCATGAGAGGCTTCAGCAGAGGTTAGACAGCGAAGGAGGAGGCCGTCGAAGCCTCGCTTATAGAGAAGACCCCCTAGCATGGTATAGTGAGCTGTGCGCTTGATGAAAGCTCGCCGCGCATTGCTAGAGAGGTTGGGAGGAGTGATAGAAAGAGATAAGTAGTCCACAAGTTGCTTATACCAGTCATCTTGTGGGCTAGAATTGATAGTGTTGATATGGTCAATGTGAGGAGAGATGTATGAAGGCAAAGGTACGCGATGCACTGTGACGAAGAGTCGAGATGACGATGATGAGGACGGGATATGCGAAGCAAGAGAAGCCATGGTGTCGGCAAACTTGTTCGTAGAGCGTGGAACAGTCTGCAAGAGGTAATGGTCGAAAGATGCCAAAAGAGTGTCAGCACGATTCTTATACCTCTGTAAAACTTCATTTTTATAGAGATATGAACCGTTAACCTGATTGACGACGAGCTGCGAGTCGCCGAAGATGTTGATAGACTTGATGTGGAGGGAAAGGGCAGTTTGAAGTCCCAAAATTAAGGCCTCGTATTCGGCCATATTATTGGTACAATCAAAGTCAAGCTTAAAAGATAGAGGCATGGGTTCCCCTTCGAGTGGGATAAGGATGACCCCCGCACCCCCGCCGAGTTGACATTTGGAGCCGTCAAAGAACATGGTCATTTGATAGACGGTGTCATCGGTGGAAAGTGTGGCGATAGACTCGTCAGGGAACTCAAATTGTGAAGGTTGATTGTCAGGAAGAGGGGCATCTGCCAGTTGATCAGCAATGGTTTGCCCCTTGATAGATTTCTGCTGGATGAATTCGAGGTCAAACTCAGCAAGCAGCATAAGCCACCGAGCCATACGTTGATTTTGATATGGCTTGGAGTGCATGTATTTGAGCGGGTCAGTGTGAGTGATGACAAATGTCTTGTGGTTGAGAAGATAGTGACGGAGCTTGGTGGCGGAAAAGACTAATGCCAAACATAGTTTCTCAGTATGAGTATACCGAGTTTCATAGTCGACCAGTGTTCGGCTGATGTAGTAAACCGCCTGCTCACGATGATGCTCGTCTCGGTGCGTGATCATGGCACCTAACGAATGGTTGGTGGCAGAGATATAAAGGTAGAAGGGTTGGTCATCTTTAGGTGGAATGAGGACTGGTGGAGAGATCAGATAGCTTTTGAGGGCATCAAAGGCCTCTTGACAGTCCTCATCCCACTTAAAGGAGACGTCCTTCTTAAGGAGATGATGAAAAGGTTGGCAGCGGTCTGAAAGCTGCGAGATGAAACGACGAATGGACTGGAGCTTCCCTTGGAGACTGCGAAGCTGCTTGAGATTTGTCGGGGGTGGCATTTCAAGGATAGTGCGAATTTTAGCGGGATCTATCTCGATACCACGGAAGGAAACGATGAAGCCGAGAAGCTTGCCTGAGAGGACCCCAAAGACACACTTCTTGGGGTTAAGGCGGACATTGTATTGAAGAAGACGAGAGAAGATGATTGTGAGAATGGTCAAGTGGTCGTGGCGGAGCTTGGACTTGCCGAGAAGGTCATCCACATAGTCCTCCATGATTTTGTGGAGGAGATCGTGGAAAATGTAGGTCATGGCGCGCTGATAAGTGGGACCAGCATTTTTCAGGCCGAAAGGCATGACTCGATAGCAGAAAGTCCCCCATGGGGTGATAAAGGTAGTCTTGTGCTGGTCTTTCGGTGCGATCAGGATTTGATTGTATCCTGAAAATCCATCCATGAGAGAGAGCATCTCATGGCCGGCCGTGAGATCAACAAGTTGGTCAATGTTAGGAAGAGGAAAGTCGTCTTTGGGACAGGCTAGGTTAAGGTCGCGATAGTCCGTGCAGATCCGAATCCCCCCAGTTGCTTTAGTAACTGGGACGATGTTAGAGACCCACTGCGGATAATCGATGGGTCGGATGAAGGAGGCAGAGAGAAGGCGCTGAAGCTCCTCTTTGACGAGGAGCGCAATGCGAGGATGCATCTTTCGAAGCTTTTGCCTAACAGGCTTAGCCTCTAGTTTGGTGACAATGTTGTGGGTAGCGATGGTGGGGTCGATGCCAGGCATGTCGCTGTAAGTCCAGGCGAAGGCCTTGCTATGGTCGGAAAGGAATTGGGCATAGTCAAGCTGCTCCTGAGCGTCTAGAGATTGGCCAATCTTTAAGACGTGAGGAACATCAGAAGAAGAAGGGAGGTTGATGTCAATGGTGGATTCATTTAACATAACCTGGGTCTCAGAAGGGAGGAAACGCTGGACGAAAGAGTCATCGGCACCCATGTAGGAAAGGATGGCATCATCGTCAACGCAGTGGACAGTGTGAATGGTTGCCGACTCATCTTCTACCATGCTAGGAAAAATGAGAGGGAGAGACCTGGGCACCCCATTGAGCTGATAGGTCAGGGGTTCCAGGCGGATGGTGTTTATGGAAAAAAAAAACTAGGAGGGATGGAGACCACCGACTCCGCAGGTGACGAAGGAGAAATGGGCGAGTTTGGAGGAGATTGGTTCACGGTTGACTCGGGACAAAGGTCGAAAGGAGCCTGAGTGGGGTCATGATATCCCAGGCCATATCGTTTCTTGGCATCGTCATCATTGAGCGTCTCGATAGGCTGATGGGAGCCCTGCTCATAACGTCCGAAACCAAAACCCTTCCATGCACACCTGTAAAGGTAAGTGTGTGCAAAGGCAGGGTTGCCAAGAAATGAGAAGTCTGAGGTGAAGGGTCGGGGTGACGAAAGGGAATTGCCGTTGGTAGGAGCTTGATTGAGCCCCCCATAGACAAAGTTGGTTTGGAAGTGAGGAGGACCATAAGGTACGACCATCCCGATCCGATGGTCGTAATTGGGACTGAGGTGAAGGCGTCCATACTCTTGCGGAGTTTGGAGCATGTCAAGGGTCAGCAAGCGATATTCTCCAAGTGATAATCGTTGGAAGACGTCTTCTATGGGGTCTTTGGTTGGCGCTTGAAGAGGAGAGGTGAGGGCGACCGCCGATTGCAAACTGGTCGAAGCTTCCGCAGATGGAGGCGATGCCAGAGTTGAAGGTTTGATGGGAATGAGGACATCGTTGGGATGATAAGTCGTGTTGCAAGTCTTGAAAGGTGAGGGGTCAGCGGGAATGGTATGGACTTGCCCGTCATGTTCAAACTTCACACAACGATGCAGGGTGGAAGGAATACAGGCCATGGCACGGATCCATGGTCGGCCCAGCAGAATGTTGTATTGAAACTCTCCTTCGATGATGTAGAAGAGCTCCGGGACTATGCGTGGACCGACGCGAATGTGGAGGACGACTGTGCCAATGGTCATGGCGGTGGTGTCATTGAAAGAACGTAAGATAGCGTCAGTTTTGGAGACGCAATTCTTGGGAAGAGATAGCTGATCAAAGGCGTGGGTAGAGATTATGTTGATGCTAGCGCCGCCATCGATCATAACGCGTTTAATGCGTGTCCGATCAACATAGGCAGTGATGAAGAGGGTGGCGTCCTGATCTTCCGTGTTGGATGTGGGAATCTCAGAATCGCTGAATGTGATGGAATTGATAGGAGATAAAGAATGGATAAGGGCAGCAAGCGGCTGGGGGTCTTCGGGTTGGACCTCTGCTGCTTGCAAGGCTTGGATGAGGGCTTGACGGTGTTGGGGCGAGGTTTGGATAAGGTCATAGAGAGACATCTTCACCGGTGTCTGATGAAGCTGCTTCAGCATGGAGTCTTGAATCGGCCCAGAAGATGAAGATGAAGAAGGTTGGGATGCGCCAAGGATAGAAATTTTGGGCTTGGGCACAAGAGGTGGTTTGACAAAGGGATAGGTCCAAGGAATGGCAGCTTTTGCTTTGGCCTTGTCCTGCTGCGACCTAGTGGTTATACGGATGGCATTGATTTCGAAAATGGGAGGCGAAGAAGGGGTCATGTTTTGCTGGTGAGATGTTGACGTGTTTGGACAGGAAGGAGTCGGGGTCTGGTCAAGAGTGTCCTCAAGGAGAAGAGTGTCCTTCTCCATATGGTGGCGGATGACAACCTTGAGGGCACAGCAAGTCTCGGTGTCGTGTCCTGGCGTACGATGATATAAGCAAATTTTCGTATCGTCGAACCAGGAGGGCTTGGACCCGAGAGGTTGGAAAGGCTTGATGGGCGGAAGAGTTATGCTGGAGGTTTGCAGAAGTCGGCGCAATATCACCGAATATGAGCCCACTAAAGGGTCCATGTTAGTTGATATGCGTGAGGTCGGTGACTTTTGCTTGGGTGAGGCTGGAAGAGGTTTCCGTACCACCTTATGAGTTGATGGTGCGGGGACAGATGGAGGTGACTCTGGTCTGCAGATTGAGAAAGGCTTTTTGGGAGAGGGACGGCTGGAGGTAGGCGGAGGAAGTAAAGGAGGTAACGAGTTCTGATTGGAGGCCGGAGTGGGAAGAATGCTGGCCAAGGTCGAAGGATGGGGGCCCAGAATGGATGGCAATGGTGACGGGGAAGAAGGCGTTCGCTTTGGAGGTCTGGCAGTCTTCTTTGTCTTGGTTGGAAGACTGCTGCTGGTCGAGGTCTGGTCTAGATCCACCTTCACTTGTGGATGAGTGAGGGCGGAGATAGGACGAACGCCAAGTGATTTGATGGGCTTGGACGAGATGGATGCACGTCTTGATTGGTTTGGTTGAGGTCTGCGTGTCTGGTCTTTGCCGAGAGTTTGAAGAGATTCTGCCCGGGGAGGATTGGCAGCATGTGATGAGAGGGTGCGGGTATGTTGAAGGGCTTTGAGGCGTTCCCACAGCACCTGAGGCGTCACTTTCCTTGAAGGGAGAAGCTGGATCTTCTCCACTAACCGGGAAAATGGCTGAGAAGATGATGTTGAGGGTTGCGGGGTTGAGGACGAGATGGGTGTAGTATTGAATGGCAAAGTTATGATGGATTTAGACGAAGACGGAGGGGAGACAGGATCTTCTCTGGGTGGAGAAGAATCCGAAAAGCGAGGCTCCTCTAGCGGGTAAAGGGCGGGGATGATGGTGCCCTCTACTTGCGGCTGAGGAGTAGGAAGGGTTTGGTCCTCCACAGGTAGTAGAAAGGAGGATGGCGAGACTGGTGGGACTGGTAGAGTCGAGGCATCCTCCAAGATGAGAGAGGTCGGTGGAGAACTAGCCGAAGAAAGAGGTTCGTCCACATGTGATGGACTAGCCTCTTGAGATGGATTGGGGACGAAAGGAGAGACCGCATTGACGGTTCGAATGTTGTGTTCATGGTTGTCATCAATTAAGGTCTGGACATTGTTTTGGGTCGGCGGATGATTGGGAAAAGGTTGCTTGAAGATGTCAATGGCCTGATTAGGGGGTGCATTAGGATTGTCTAAGATGAGATCTCCCTTCTCAAGCATGTCTTGTATTATGTTCTTAAATGTCTTACAGTTCTCCGTGTCATGGCCCTTAACACGGTGAAAGCTGCAGAAGTCTTGCTCCCTATACCACGCGGGGATGGCGTGTGAGTGATCGAATTGCGGAGAAGGACGAGCCTGAGGGAGATTGAGGGCCCCCTGCTTAACAAGCTTTTCCAGCACAGATGCGTATGATTCTCTGATAGGAGTATATCGTCGTTGCACGTATCTTTGCTGGAACTAGCGGGTGGCGTTCTGAGATGTTGATGGCTCAGGCTGGTTAGATGAGGGCGAGGAAGATGAAGGCCTAACGACTACAGCGTTAGCTGAAGCCTTGGGCTTAGAATTGGATGACGATGGCTTGGCTGAAGAGGAGTCATTGGTTTTAGAGCTGGGATTCTTGCTCCGCAACTTGACTTTATTCTCCTCGATGGCACGCAACTCAAGTTTGCGAGCCATCGTGAAGGCTTCGTCAAAAGTGCGGAAGGTTTGAACCCTCAGGGTGGAAGAGATATGTCTGGCGCAAGCTTGGGAGAAGAGTTCGATAAGCTCGGCCTGGGGTAAAGAGAAGGAGAGCTGGTTGATAAGGCCTCTCCATCGAGCTACAAAGTCGGCTATGGACTCGTCCTCGAATTGTCTGATAGAATAGAGGTCCGTGATGGAGACCTTCTTAGTGATGTTAATGGAAAAATGATCGAGGAAGAGCTGGGCCAATTGCGTGAATGAGAAGACAGAATGGCTAGGAAGGGAGCTGTACCAGTCAAGTGCAGCGCTCGAGAGAGACATAGGGAACGTGCGTAAGAGTAATGCATCGTCATGGCCGATGAGGTAGCAGGCATGTTTGAATGCCCACAAGTGTTGCTGGGGATCTTCCTTGCTTTGGAAGCGAGAAAACTTCGGAAGCTCCCATTGGCTAGGGTATGGTCTGATTGGGATAGAAGGATGGATGGGCTCGTTGCAGATTTGCTCATATGAAAGAGTGTTGCGCGAGCCGGAAACAGAGGTCTCAAGACTGGTCATCTTGTCCATCAGCATTTTAATGATGTCTGCCAACGGATTGATGGGTGGCGCGCCCCCTAAGTTGTAGGGCGCTTGGAAGAGGTTAGGGGATGCATACGATGTAGTCGGTTGTCCTTGTGAAGGGGCAACATAGAGATAACTAGTCGTAGAGGAAGAGGCTAGAGGTGGTTGAGTGGAAGGCATAGGTAAGCCCGATGTTGCCACGAGAGGTGGGATAGTGGTAACAGGGGCCAAGGGGTAGGAAGCCACCCTGGTGTTGATAGGGGCCAGGGCAGGCGGGATAGAAATGACAAGGTTTTGGAAAGGAGTGGATAACGATTGAACAGGTTGAGGTTGACAAGGGGCTGGAACCCCGATGGAAGTGGGCCCAATGATAGAAGGGGAGGCCACACCTGTAGGATTGGTCAAAGTCTGAGTTTGGTCGGTGGTCGAAGCGACGGGTCGAGTGTCTGAAGGTTGAACTACGGGTGTTGTCGATACAACCGTAGTCGCGGCCAGAGAGGTCGGCATTCCGTAGATCGGATTGCCCAAGGAGTCCCGCGTTCGGCTATGCGCGAGATAATGTTGCAAAGCCTTGACATTGAGGTCCAAGAATCGTTCGAAGTCTTGGTCCCCTTCTTGGACAATGGGAGTCTGCGGCGGGGTCGGACGGACAGGAGTTCTTTCGGTCTCCGAGTTGAACTCCATTGTAGGCTTGGTCACGGATGGGGTGGACGGAAGTGGTTGACGGCAGACGTGGTCGACAAGAGCCTTGGCTTGGCTACGAGTGAAAACCATGCAAGGCAAAGAAGGTTCGCATCTCAGGAACTGTGTTGCTCAGTTTCAGAAGACCAGGATGAAGTCTTGACAGAGAAAGGACAGGTTTCAAGTTGCTGGTTTTGGAAAAAAAAAAGGACAGTGACAGAGACCGACGTCGGTTTAAAAACCGATGTCGGTAGGAAAATGAGGCCGACGTCGGTCAGATAACCGATGCCGGTAACAGATGAAGCCGACGTCAGTATCAGAACCGATGCCGGTGACAGGGGACGCCGACGTCGGTGGAAGAACCGATGTCGGTCACTGTGTTTTCCAGAGAGCCAAAAGGTTCTTGGAAAAACAAAGAAGAAAGCGTCCTCACACACTCAAACAAATAGATGAGAAGAGGAAAACAGAGAAAGATAGACAAGCCTGAGCGATAAATCCTAGGAATTAACCTTAGAAATTTGTGGCTTATGCCTTAGATGAATGTTTGGGGAGATTGGCTGAAAAAAAAAAAAAAGGGTCCTAGAAGAAGGCAGTCTAAAGATAGTTTCAGGTGTTGTTTTAGGTGCTCAAAGATCTGTGTTAGGGTCTGGTACGTGGCCTGGTGCTAAGGAGCAAGCTCCCCTCACTTCACGATTCCAGTGGTTAGCTGGTCTCGCTTAGCCAAGATATACCTCGCCTAGAGTTTAGACTCCGCCAGAGAACGGAGTGGGCTTCCCCCTTGGTGATGAAATCCAAGTGGGGTCACCGGGACGGGTAAGGTATCCGCTGGGGGATGAATTCCCAATCGGGCCTTGTCTCAGGTATGTTATATGTTTGTTTTGTGTATGTGAGTCGGTAGTGTAACATCAAGTGTCTAGATTTATTCAATATGCGTTTAAGTTACTAGATGTGGACTACGAAGATGCAAGCACAAGCAGAGATGAATGCAAAGTGTTTTAATGCCCAAAGTCGAAATGTGATATTGTTATGAAGACAATGTTTTGAGAAAGGGTCAAGAATATGACGTTTAGACTAGTCTAGCATGCAAAGAAGAAAGGTTCGTTTTAGTCCTTGCTTATAGTGTCACTTGGAATAGAAGAAAGAGATAAGAGAGAAGGAGCCTAAATGCACCTAAATGAATAAAAAAGAAAAAGGAACCCAGGAGGAACCTAGGGTCCCACCGGGCGTGCCAGAGATGTTTCTACCTCAAATTTACTTTTAAGACTATAAAGAAAGAAACTAGAAGAAAGTGAAGGACAAGGCTTGGAAGTACCTGGACTATAGATTGCGCACCGTAAATCCAGACGTTCGTGGGCACTCCTCTTTGGCTGTGGAGGAATGACACCTGCAAGAAAAAGGGAAACTAGGACCAGAAAAGTGTTAGACAGATAGGCAGTGGGTTGCCAAGCAAAGGCTTGTTCCCAGAAGTGTAAAGACTTCCTTAAGGGAGGTCAACCCACTGTTTTGATAAAATAAGTGACTGATAAAAGACAGAATGACAGAATACAGAAATGATAAAAAGATTAAAAATGAAAGAAGAAAACAAAATGATTACCTGAATGAAGGAGTAGGCTGAAGACAGTCGCCGAGGTCGGTAATGTTGCCGACGTCGGCTATCTGACCTGCCGTTGTCGGCTATTCTGCCGACGTCGGTTGGGAAGTGACCGGCGTCGGTTGGGGTCGCGGCCTGTAGTCAGGCTTGAACAGGGTCTAGTCTGAGTCTTGGTCTGTGCTCTGTCCGTGGACGGGTTGGACACTGATGGACGGGTCTGGGTCTTGGTCTGTGGTCTGGGGATTGGTCTCAGGCAGAGATACAGGGGAAGGAAGGGACAAAGAGGAAGGAGAAGAGAAGGGTACACAGAGGAAGGGGCCTGAGAAGGCTTTGCAGCCTCTCAGGGGAAGGGACAAAGGGAGAGACACAGAGGACAACAGAAAACAGAGGATTAAACCAAAGAAAATAAAATAAAACCAGAACTTACCTTTAGCCTGTTGAAAGAAGAAGATGGAGATGTTGCTGGAGCCCGGGAAGATTCTGCAAGAAGAGAATTCTGATGAAGAGCCTTTGCACCTGCTGCTGTTGTTGCACGAGATTCAAAACGAAGACCAGATGAATGCCAAACGCCAAGAGAGTTCTGTTTGCGAGCTCAGGAGTCCAGGGGTTGCAACGGATACAGAACGGGGTCTTGAAGGCTGCCGACGCCGGCAGTCTCGCCGACGTCGGCCGCAGGGTCGCCGACGTCGGCAGAGTCAGAATGGAGACAGAGGCTAAAAATAGCCTCTGCCCATTCTTGCACGCCGCCGGGTGGGGGATTGTGGGAAGAACGGTTATGAGCATGCTAAAATGGACGCGGGAGGAATATAATGGGGGGATTTTGGACAATAAATGCTAAGGGGAAGGTGGAGGAATTCAAGAGAGGATCCAAGGTGGCAAGGGTAGGGTGGAAAAGGGGGCCTCAATTAATTAAAAGATGTTAATTTTTAATTAATACGACCTAGGTGGGTTAGGGACCAAGGAGGACTAGGAGGGAGAAAGGACCAAGGGGGAGAACCAAGGTGCAGACACGTTTGCGGTGTCTACAATAGGATTTAGACTATTTTTATCTACTCCATACACCATTGACATGCCATAATTCTTCCTCACCCTTTACACTAAGTTTTGTTTAACCGAAGCTCACTCTATATGATGGCAATGGTGATCCATAGACACACTTGAGATATTTTCATACAAAATGCTTGGAATATGTGCCAAATGATTGGTTACTAACAAAGATATTTGCAAAGAGTTTAAAGTAGTATTCTCTATAATGGTTCTATAGTCTATCAAATCAGATGATCAAAGCATTCAATCCTTTAGCTGACATGTTCCTATCTCATTTCAGCATTAACATATGTGACAAGGTTTTTTATGCCTAAGTTGCACAAAAAAAATAAAGTTCAAATGAGAATCTCATAGATTATGTTCTTAGATATAAGACTATCTTGGCTAAAAAGACTAGCCCCATGGTCGATCAAGAACTATAAGATCTCTTCAAATAGAGTCTTTTGATAACTTTGCATGCATCAATAATCTTTAAAAAAATTCTTCCTTCATTGAGTTATGTCATACACTAAAGGAAATGGAAATCAAATTAATTTCAATGGGAAAACTCAATTACACAAGAATATAAAAAACAATGAACAAGAGTTACAATAAAGTCCCACACAATGTAAAGGTTAATGAAAGTAAAAGTCAAAATCAATGTGTAGATAATGTGGATTTAGAGCTTCCTTAGTGAGTTCTTTTATCCATGACTCCTCAATGAGCCTTAACCAATCCACTAGTATCTCCAACTAGAGTCTAATAATAGCTATTAGAATGCCATATCATATCTTTCCCTCATATTTAATAAGGTGATACAGTAAATCCACTTCCATGAGGATATGATCATAATGCATTTTATGATTTTCATAAGGCACTAGGATGCATGATGAATAGATGCATTAGTTTGTGACACAAGATAGATGACTTGATAAATGGTAACCTTATTGATCTTGGCACTCTAGTTGAGCCTCCTCAGGCAAAGGAAACATAGGACAAGTCTCCAAATTTTTTCTCAAATCCTTTCCCATAGAATTCTAGATAGGAGATAGAGGGAACATCATGTGTTCACCATACATATCATGCACATCCTCCACAAGATACATATTAGGCACATTTAATTGAGTCACATCCTTTGATCCACATGATTGTTGTGTATAATTCTAGATTTCTAGCTAGACCTTTAATCTCCTTTTTAGAGTAGGAGATAGTTGAGGATGATTCATATTACTCTGCACTCTTTATCAGAGCCTAAATTTACTACCATCCCATTCATAATGTCTTAGAGATAATGGATCTAGTGTGAGCATGTGCACTATGACATTTCTTCAATATTTGGGATATTTAGAGTAGGATATCACTTTGATGGACACATTTATCAGTGGATTTATTGGGTACATATAGAGTTCATTGGGTGATGTTTTACTTATTCTATAGGTTTGTCCAATATATATGGCCACATCACTTACTATTGTTCCAAATGTATGAGTCTTTGACATGTTACTTGGTCAACTATGAATCTAAAAACTTCATGCAATACCTTCTATAGTTAATAAATGCATGAATACATTAATGTTGATCAAGTTGTTATAGTTGGTGGAGTTATGTATGAGTTACCACTCCCCACTTTAAATCCATTTCTTATAGTATAGTCACTAGTTTTAGCTCCTCTAACAATTATATTTATTCTTCTAGTTAGGGTTTAGACATAGTAGAGGCTTCCCTCACCAACATAGAGAATTCATACACTTTTATGGAGGCATCTTTAAGAGAAACCACTATATTAGTGTAGTTTCCAACTATAGTATTCAAACCCAAGGAAGTATTATTGAGGTCTCATGCATTTACACATAGGGCACGTTTTTAGAGAGTTTCTTCTATTACTAGATGGGTCCCTAAGAGCCCCATAGTTATATCCACATATTAGAATTACAAGGGGCCCCCATGGTAAATTTACACTATATATATTTTAGAGAAATTAAAACATACATAGATTTTAGAGTCATAATCTTAGCCCTTTCATCATGCTTCATGATCACACATGATCCCTCACCTTGATACAGGAAACCATGATTGGGAGTCTCTTATGACACTCATTGGTTAGTATCATTTATTTTTAATCTTTCTTATACATAATTTCTTATCTTACTTGTACATAGTGTCTTTTTGATTAATTATACATAGATTATTTTAAAATATCAAAAAAAATACATGTCAAAATATAAAATCATTCAAATAACTCAAAACAATAAAAACTTTTCAACTATATTCATTATCCATGATTTATATTTCTACTACCATGATAGACTTACATTTTACTATTATATGTTATTGTTTATTGATTTATCTACATTACCATGCTTGATTTGATCATCTCTGAGTGTGTATAATGACACCCAGATCTTTGATTACTTCACTCTACCCATTTAGGGGTCATCCTAATTTTACATTCAAGACATACATTGACATATATACCCATCAGGGGCATCTTCTACATGTCTAAACCATCTAAGTTATTTCATTCCTAAACCACACATTCTAATTATCTTTTTAATGTACATTACTTACTAGCTTACATAGATTATTCTATCGACACTCACTATATATATCACTTGTGTATTTCTTAGCATTTACCTAGTCTAGGACTACATGTTTTGCATACTTTCAATTCTTACTTTGATTAGTTAGATGTGATAGTATTTCAAAAATTTACATTACTTCCTTTACTCTAAGTAGTTATTTGTGGTTTCATTTCTTAGTTCCTATCTTGTTACTTTTTTGTGCCTTAGGATATTTTCCAAAGTCCTTTTCTTATACTCATGTATGTGTTTGTGGCCTTCATACCAATATTCATTATTTATAATTGTATGTGTATATGGTCATTTGAAAATTCCTTAAATACATGATTGACTAATTTGAGTGACACGTGCCCATGTCCCTTATTTTCTTGACCCCTTGGCCTATTTTTTATGCTTCTTTCTTGTTGCCTTGTGTGCTTGTTTGCTTCTCAATTATTTTCAATGCCATGATCCACATCATGCTTTATTATACCTTCTTAGATGCCATGATGGACATCATGATCCATCCATCCTTGAAAACTAACAACTAATAAGGGTTTTTAGTTGTAGTTCAATATAATTCACATGTAATTACATTATTACATCTATTTAGGCATACACTTGTTGATCCAACAATTTCCAATACAAACTATTCTATATCTAGAGATATCTTTTTGGTCATTATTATTATATCATGTGTTTCATAGAATAAGACACTTGCATGGCTCTTTATTCTAAGGGTAGTCATTATAGGGTCTTTATTCCTACCCTTAGAAGAGGGGGTGATAAACATGGGTTTTGTCATAAAGATTAGAGCCTTTTACTAGTGAAAAAATAGTTTTTAGAACATTGAAAATAATAATTAGAGTTTAAAATACATAGAATAGACTAGAAAAATAATGACAGATACAAAAAAATCATCAAAAATAGTAAAAGATTAGAGCACCATAATAAGACTATAGTACCAGATATAAAAGTGTTCACTTTTCAATGCTCCTATCCAAATAGTAAAAAATACAAAAAATTTAGAAATAGAGATAAAGGTAAGGTCAATTATAGTTTTGTCAACTATAGTTTAGTTTAGATTGGGTAGTTTCAATATAGTTTTTCTTAGATTATTGGAATAAATGGGGCATCATGTGCAGCATGATGTTCCTTGATTCCAATTTTAGATTGGGTAGTTGGTACAACTTTTAGATTAGAATCCATGTTACAAACACTAGTGATTAAGGGAAATGTGCATGGCATATTTACTTTATTTTCTTTCTAGTTTATTTTATTACCCAATTATTCTCAGTATTTGTGTGGCTTATTCCATCTATAGGTGGTTTGCATCATTTTGGAGTGGCTTTCACATAGTCCTAGTTCCCAATTTTAGAGTAGCTTTCATATAAGCCTAATATCCACCTTTCAGAGTGGTTAAGATTGGCCTAGTTTTTAGTACACATTTGGCTATCTACGACACATTGTCAAATTATAGAATATTCATGGGATTAATGATCCATCTCATATGACACACATTCATATCAATATCAGTTCATAGTTCATACTTAGTGGGTAATTATGGATCCGAAGGACTAGATAGCATTTGTATTCTTGAGCTACCTACTCAGAGGGAATGGATACATAGTCCAAACATTAATTAACACATGCATGATCACATAAATTCACTACATAGTCAGTGATGAAGGAGTCAAAGGGCCACATTTTATATAGTTGATCCACCCTTGGAAAATTGAGCACTCAGCTCCATTCATGATATTACTCTAGGTGAAACACATACCCAGCATCATTGAACATCATAATAGGCTTTGTATTGGTTCATGTACCTAGTGAGGTGTATTCATTCCTTTCTCTTCCTCTCTCTTTTACCTAGTCTTTATATATTCTTATTTTACAAATAGAGTGCATATTAAGAATTGATCTACTCCTTATTTTCTTTTATAAATTTATGCTTCACGTTGTGCTCTCTCTATGCATACTAAGCATCACACATCTTCATGGGATTTACCCTTATAGGTAAGTTTAAGAATGCTTTTTATTTTTCATTTATCCTAGTATTTTACTTTGTTGTATCACTAGAATAAATGCGGGGGGGGGGGGGGAATGTGGTCATATAAAATGTCCAAAATGGTAGTTTTAGTGTGGCTTGTGACATGCCATATATAGGCCCTTTCTTTCATGCTCTTACGACCCTTATAAACACCTTTTTTCTCATTACCAATCATTTAAAACCTTCTAAACCTTGAGTCCACCTTAACCATAAAGTATTCCCCATGCCAATCCTATTCCCCTAGGTCCTGAGGCTATAGGATATGATCACCCCATTTGGAATATAACACTAGGCACCAATGTGTCCCATTTTTAGCACTCTTGTCCATTTTCACTTTGAGCCCTAATGATCATTTTCATCTAGTCCTTATCCCTAATTAGGTTATCCTAGCATAAATACATCTGATCCATGACCAATTCTTCCATATAAAACCCACGTAAAGCTCGTATATAAGGGAGGGGACCAAACTTACAAAGAAAGAAAGAATATAAATAAATAAGGCAAACTTCCCTATTCTCTGCACATGGTCATCCAACACAACTACAAACATACTCAAATCCTCATCCCAGTCACTAGCCACCTCAAATACTATAAAATTAGTATTTGCATCCACATCACACTATTATATAAATCATGTTAGGTGTGATAACTACATATGGCTCGATCCATCTTTAGAGTATTGGTATGTAAGTAGCATGCCCACATAAGGGGTGTGTATTACATGTTTAGTACATCTTACACACTAACCCCCCCTCATTCTCAAGTGATTAGAATATCATTTTATCAGGCATGATGGAGGGTTAGGGTTTGAAGACAAAATTAGCTCCATAATGAGTCTCATCAACAACCAATTCTCAATTTTTCATAAGATCACACAAGCACAACACAACTATTTAGAAAGTTTCAAGTCTCTATGATCAATTTGGAAAATATCATAAAGAATTGATAATAGCTTTAAACACCAAATTATCCACTTTTTGATGTTCCTATTATTTCACTAAATGAAATCCATATTTAGGTTTATGACACCTTCCTATTCTTGCCCAACTATTTCCAACCTCTATATCAACCATCTTAGTCTATTTTTCTAGCTAAGTTATATTTTTTACTATTTATTGATAATTTTAGAAAGGTGAAAAAGATAAATAATTGAACAAAATCAAAACTAAATTATTTCTATATTCAGTACTAATTTATTAATCTAAATGCTTAACTAAAATAGGAATAAAACTCTATTATTTCTAAAAAATTTAAATCAAAGATGTATGTTGTAATCTAGCATCATAAAAGGGTGTTAATATAGATGTAATCAATGTGTATAATAGAAAATATGAGTATCCACCTAGGGGGATGGGGCATGATGTCCATAACAACACCCATGTAGGAAGGGTAGATGCATGAGGCATCTCATGGCATCAAAAATTAGTGTGTTTATCAATCAAATACAAGTTTTATGGTGAAGACACATACAATAAAGCATAAATATAAAAGACATAAGGCATGTAAAGATAGGCCAAGGGGCAATAATACAAGGGACCTGGGCACATGCCACTAAATAGGAGAATAGAAGACATACAATGACATGTTCAAATATCGACATATGAAAAGAAACACATAATTTGGATTGGATACACATATAAATAAATGTTTAAATGTCCACATATATAAATAGGAAATTACACACAAGGGACATGGACACATGTCCAAGGCATACATATATAGAAGTGGCATAGATTGAAAAATCATATTCTAATTCCCTCAAATGGAATAACTATAGATAATACAATAAAGTATAAACTAGGAAAGATATAAATTAAAGTATGTAAAATTATGTGGTACAAATCTATGTAAATATGAGGATGTACATATGTTGAGTCTAAACTAGTGATAGTCAAAAAAAAATCTAGGCATGAGTAGCAATGATCAATATCAAGATATATCAATGAGTAATGTGAAATGTATATAATGTAAACATATAACCTAGTATTATAAACTATGTGTAAGATTCCCTCAAGTTGGTAGATGTGTCAAATTACTAAACCTAGATCAATGTATATTCCCCCAGTGGGTAGATGTTATCAAGTTTGGTTTAGTTTAGTAGACCATCAACCTTTTTAAAATTTGTAATCACTTGGAAAGAAAAATTTAATCATGTATGTATCATAAAATCAACTAGACTAGTATATCTATAATATGTAATATATATCAAGTATAAAAAATGTAAACATACCAATGCATATAGTCTATAATTTTTGTGTTTTCTAAGTAAAATTTGAATGTTTTTGTGTTGTGACATGTTATATTGTTTTTAATTTCATAGATATAATATATGTACAATAAAATGAAAATAAAATATGTAAAATGAGAGAGAGATAAGTATGTATAAGTAGATACTAAAAATGTAAATGAAATAGTGTATAAGAAAAGTGTAATGTCTCTATATACCCAAGAGAAAATCTATGGAATGTGGATAATAAAATGATGGATTTGGTGGAATATCATCCAATGTTGGATACTAAATTTGTCCAAACTCAAATAATTTTTCATCATCATGTGATCATATAGATATGTATGTATCAATGGATCCTTATTCATGGCATGAGTCTAGAGTTTGTGCATTCGAATGTCATGTTGCTCAACTATGTAAGATGCCTTTCACATGGTCATTATCTAAACCACATTAGATCATGGAGTGTCTATGTGAAATCTATGGTTTTCATCTATGTCATAGTGTAAGATGTGAATCATGTGTTAATTGGTATTGAATGTCAAACATATATCTATCTAATCAACTATTGTATCTATTACCTATAACCATTCACTACCAAGAATAACCTATATATGAATGTACCTAATCAAAATGAATAATAATGTATTAGACACCTTGGATTAACATGTAATTGATAGTGTAATGTGTCTAATGGTATATTAATAGTGTATATCATTTGAATCTTGCTCTCTTGATAACCATTGTGATGTAAAAATCCCAAAGTGCAAGTGTTAGGTTAATAATCCTCATCTATAACCATATGGGGAATGTATTTGTCTACTACAAAATAAATTTATAGTCAATGGATCATGTCATGAATATCAATTTCAATGACTATTCTATCATAGTACTTATATCTATGAAGGATATCATATTGTTGATGGTGGTGGTGATTGTGGATGTGCAGGTTGTATGATCTAGATAGTGCCTTTAACCTTATATTTATTTATTTTATGTTACAATGTTGAACATGTATTTGTATCATGTCCTATGAGTTGATGAAGTGGTAAAAAGGTTTCCCTTCCTATAGTGACAATCTATTAACTAATGTATGCTAGATTATGGGTAATATCATCAGTATTCTATCAAGTAGTATTTGTAATGTCTAGTATGATACATCATGTGAACTCCCTACCAGAATATATATGATGAAATAGATATCCATGAATGTGACCATATGAACTAAATGGATCAAGGGATCTATTTCTGAGTATGGGATCTTGTAGTTATAAGATCCTAAGTAAGTGATTATAATGGTGTAGGGAAAACTATAAGTGCCTTTAAATTATACATATAGTCCTTTGGGACCATTTTTGTATAAATAAATCCACATAAATAATCATAAATATCTATAGGTGGTTGATCATCCTCTATCATGGCCTATGAATCTATGTCAGAATTATGAATGTAAGCCTCTTCTAAATTAACAAGTAGTGACTATTGGGATGTAAGAATATCATCTCTCCTAGGTGATGATGGGTATATTGTGAGAGGTTGTTCCTATATAATTAGTGATGGTAACTATGTTGGGAGACATTGTTCCTCTATCATTGGTGAGGGTACATGTGCTATATAAATCTATGGAGATGACATATGAATAGTCTTTCTAGACTCCCCCACCTCATATGTATACATTTTTTAATAAGAATATTATGAGGTGGGATTTTGATGAGAACATTAGATGTCCCATATGATGATGTAATCAGTGTAGGAGTCTTAATGAGTCTACAATATCTAAATGGATGATTATCTATTACATGTGTATAATTACCTATCATGAAAAAACTTGACGCATCTATGAAGAGTGGAAGCTCTACTCTCCATAACATGTATCCAAGGTCTCCTAAGTAGAAATTTATAATTTAAATGGTTTGGCATCACCTAAAAGTGAGTAGATAATGTTTTTGGTCTGATTATAATGTACAATGTGATTAAACCCACTATTTGCCTAGGAATGTAACCAAACCATAGGATATTCTTATATGTTTTTTAAATAAATGATATATCAACCCCCCTAGTTTTTAGAAATGTGAAGTTATACATATTGAGTCTTGAGTCATTGTGAATGCTAAATCATTTAATAGCTTTATTATTGATGTGACATTGAAAGAAAAGTGACAAATTTTGATCAATTACTAATTATGAATGCAAGTCCTCATTGGAAAAAGATATCACATACTCCACATCCTTTAAAGTATTCATGATAGATAAAAAATAATATGAATTAGTATCATGAGGCATAGATGTGTGATTAAGTGTTTAAAATAAAATATCATTAAACATTTTTGCTTTTTAAAGTAATTCTAGTATAGATATTTTGGCTAGTGTATTTCTAAATTGATCAACTATATCAAATTTTGTTTGTTGATCTCTATGTCTCATTGTAGTGTGTTAGGAGTGAGATGTGATTATAGAGTTACACTTATCCTATATAGGCTAAGGATGCACCTTGTTTTGGTTAATGACAACTTGAACCACATGATCTACTATTTGACATAGGCAAGTAGTAGAGGAAGGATGGGATCATAGACAATCAAGTGGTCTAGGTAGAAGACAAATAAAATAAGTCTTTTAAGACCTCTATCAGCAAGCAGTAACTAGATGTAAATTAAAGTGACATATAAATAATAATGATCCATAAAAAATATTGGACTCACATGATGGATGGTAAATATGTACAAAAATATTATTTCAAGTTGAATCCATGATAGGAGTAACATACATGTTTAATTTTCTACATATAGTAAGTAAAAAACATTCTAAACAAAGTACAAAGATTTATAACATGAAGTGAAATATGGATTTCATCATGATAATCATGATAATAAGTTGTAATTTAATACTAAATAACTACTATAAATATGAACCATAGGGTGATCTAGGGTTGGGTTTATTATAAATTAGGGTTATTTTGAAAAGATATAAATTATATTTTAATAAATGAAACCCTAATGTCATATTTGATTTATTGAGCTAGTTTTTTTCCAAAAAAAATCATTAAAATAGAAGCATTTATCCCTAATTTATTACCTAAAAATTTAGAAAAGGCAAACTAGGGTTTTACAAAATATTTGAAGTTAGGTTCACCAAATGATTTAATCTTTTAGAATTTTACTATTTAATCATAAGTTAGATTAAAGGGCTAAGTTTTCTAAATTAATGAAACAATATCACATAAATAACCACATATTTTATATAAATTTTGGATTATTTTCACCTTATAAAATAGCAATAAATATTTTCAAATAGAGAGTTATCTATAAAATGACTATCATAGAAGATTTGGGTACTAAAAACTAGGTTACAAATAGGTCTAAGTATTGTCAACATGGTCCCTAAGTCATATTCTTCACTGGACCATAGCTCCTCACCTTGATAGTAGTAATACATGTATAGTGTCCTAAAAATGGTGTTAGTATCTTATTTTAAAGGCTATTCCTATTTTATAGGAGCACATGTTCTTGTGTTTCTATATTCTGTTCATGTGTGCATGAAATATGGAGCTCTGTATTGTGCCTAGAATGTTTAATTTGGTATGTAAATCCTAATATTCTTTGTAAGTATGGAATGATCAAAAAATGTGTGTTCATTAGTAGGATATGATGGACATCCTCAAAACCCTACTTTGATAAGAGTTTCCTACATATAAATACTCTGAGGAGGGATCAAAATTAATGTAGTTCTCCCACCTAGTGCTTGATTCAAGTGCAAGTAAATGCTAGAATAAGAATGATCTTGAATACCTTGAGTTTGCTTGAGTTTGGAAATATTTGATATCTAGGCTTAGGGTAGATGTATATGGTAGTATACAAAAATAGGCCATAATAAGGATTAATAACCTTGATTTTTTTCAACTTGTTTCCTATTTGAATAGTTTTTTTGCATCTATTTTCCATCTAGGGGATATAAGTCTAATAGTCTTGTATTTATACTGATTTGTAACTTATGTGGATAGTAAAATGTGATTAGGCTGACCTTAAGAGTGGAATAAACTTAAAAATATATCCATTCAAAATAATTAGGGTAAGGGACACTAGCACCAAGTTGGGGACACTAGTGTCATGTGCCTCTAGTGTCCTTATTATGGCACTAGTGTCCAAATGGTAGATTACTACACATAATGGGTTAGGATCTAGGAATGAACTTATAGGAATGTGTTTAGGATGTATGGAGATATATTTCATTACATAATGGTTGTGGAAGAGGGTGTCTCAAACAGCATTTTTATCATCCAAATGCCACTTTTAGGTGATTAAAAAAGTAATAATGTGATTTTTATGCAAGAAATGATTAAATTTTATTATTTAATGCATTATTATTAATCAAAATTTATAACTCTTATTGAATTATTATTTTAATGAAATGGTTTGAAAAGGGAGATAAAAGATAAATATTTTTGGATTGACTTGTAATGAATTTATTCTATAAATTACTTTCTTGGTTTGTTATAAAAAGATAATAGGAAGAAAGTGATATGATTTATTTTCATTTTATATTGATACATTTTTATTACAACCATGATTATGAATATTTTCCATCTATTCCATTGATGAAATGATTTTATAAAGAATAAAGGAAGAAATAATTTGTGGTTGATTGAACATGTGTGAATTATGGTAATATTTTTCTTAATGAAAAATAGATATAAAAAATGGAATTATAATTTTTTTTTAATCCATTATGAATGAACAAAAAATGTCATAAACCTAATATTAACTCAATCATTTTATAATTTTTTTTATGTTTTTATATAGTCATCTATTAATTACCTTAAAATGCATTATAGAATAATTGATTAATTATTTTCACTATTATTTTGATTATGAAAAAACTATAAAATGAACTATTATAGAAGAAAACACACTTATATATATGTTGTATAAGTATTTTCATATTTGAATTTAACACATTCCATTATAATGAGAATATGCATAAGTTTAGGATTTATTTTTTATAAATTTAGTATATGTTTATTTCTTATTAGACACTTGGAATCATGATTATATAAACCACTATTATATTAATGTGATATTGGATCTATCAACTCTTAGATCAACTCATCATTATGTATTAGTTCTTTTGATTTTAAATCCAATGGTAAAAATAAATATAAATTGAGGAAAGAGTATAAGGGGTGGAACCTTTTATTTTAGGTCAAATGTATCATTAATATTACAAAAAATACACCTATATATTACACAAGATAATAATAAATTTATCTTCTTCAATTTTAGTCAAGTACTTGGTGTAAATCACAAGAGGTGGTTCCTCTTGATTTAGGCAAAAAACTAATTGAACTACAAAGTGACTTAGGATAATCTAGGAAAACTTAAAATCATGAAAAACCAAGTTTATTAATGCATAAATGAATAATAATAGGACCACTAAAGGAATATATAGAAGGATTACTAGCAAATTGCATGGGGAAACCCTTAGTATAGAACACAATAGTACAAATCTAAAGATGTGCATGGATAACTTGTGAACTAAATCTAGTAAGAGGATTCATGAAGGGATATATAATTAGGTGGCATAAAATTATGAAAGGTTGAAATAAATTGGTTATAATTTTGAGTAATACATGAAGCACAAAATAACTTAGAGACTTGGGGCATGAAAGTGTTACGTAGAGAAAATGAGGACGATTGTGCTCATCAAAAGATCACATAGAGAAAAAAGAGTTATATATATATATATATAAGATATGCATATATGAGATATGCATATGATCACATATAAATACCAAGTAATGTATGATGGTCATTCATAAAACCCTAAGCATACACGTAAATATCAAAGAGTGAGAGATGCATTTCAAAGAGTGAGAGATGCAAGAGATACATATATAAGTGATGAGTAAATTATAATATATCAACCTAAGTTTGACCTAGATGGGGCAAGAGTCACTATGCATGGCATGTATAAGGTTATATCATGGATAATACTAGAAGAGGATTAGACTAGAGCTAATAATGAGGGAGGCCTAATTTTGATTAAGTGAAACATGAAGCATTAGAAATAAGTGTGAGGGTATGGCATTCCATGGATTCCATTCAGATGATTATTCAATATAAGGTATATAGTAGGAAGAAGTTATAAAAATTACCTCATAAAAGTTCTTGGTGAATGACAAATGGGAGATGAAGGTGGTCAATGAGATGACTCTATGGAGGTGTCCTATATAAGGAATGTGAGTGTAATAAATTCAAGTATACCTACTTTCTAAGGAAGGATAATATGTGAAAAAAATTGAGTGAGGATATAATAATAGTGGAACAAAGATGAAAGGTGAAGAAAATTTAGAATGTGGAGAAGAGGTCGAAGGGAACCATAGTTTTGAATTAGGCTTTGGACACAAAAACTAGGGAATTATTTCACAAGACACAATTGTGTCACGTATGGTGAGGACATAGCCAACAATGATGTGGAAGTTATGGGAGACACATATTTTAAGGAATTTACAAACTCAATGTACCCACCTCAAGGCAAATTAGCCTATAGTTATTCCATCCAAAATCCCCCCTTTTTTAGTAGATTATGCTTTAGGCAAAAGGCCTTTGGGCCAAGACTCATTATATTTCAATAAAGAACCCTTGATGGAAAATGATTATGTATGTGTTAATGTTCTTGACACTATTTTATAAAATTTAGATGCAAAGCTATCTAAATCCATCTTCACTAGAGTAATGAAATTTAGACCAAACATTTACTCCTTTAGAAAATAGGTGAGCTAATGATGGAAACTAAAGGTCCCTCTAGTGATTAAATTATTAATAAATATCAATAATGAAGAATATATTTTCAAGGTCCTTTCATAAGTACCATGTTTCATGGGTAAATCCAACCTTATCATCAAGTGATGGAAAATAGAAACTAATCTATGAAGTTGAACCCTGAAAGATATTCCCATGTAGATGTAACTTCTAAAGATACCCTTGGAATAGTAGGATATAGATATGATCATTGGAATATAAAAATCCTTGGATAAAACCATATCTATTGATCCAAATACTAAATTTAGAATAAGTGTGGTAGCATCAAGGTTAAATGTTTTCATCCCAATGGACAAACCACTCTTACACTACATCAAGATTAAATCCAAATATATGGAGTGGATTCAAACTAATGAGTATCAAAGTATTTTAAATATATTAAAAAAGTAAAAAATTCATAGTAATTCACCAAAATACTACCCCAAAATTAAAAAACTAGCCCATAATGTTAAACCTCTATGGACAAATTAACCCTCCCCTACTCCAATATTAGAAGAAGAAATCTCATTGAATAAGGTAGAGGTTTCCTAACCAACTAATACCCAAGTGCCCTTATTTTTATGAGGCTCAAGGAACTTAACTCCATGGCTTGTTCTCTCATATTTATATTTCAAGCATAGTGTGAAGGATACCTATACCTACCATAAGGAGTAAATTATAAAGAATAAGGATGTAGATAAAACTTGATCCAGGTATTACTTTACTCACAATGAAAATTTAAGAATAAAAATGGCATCTTGTACTGATGTATAAAAAAAACCCAATATCTTGGACTACCCCCAAGGTGTTTGGAGCCACCAAAAATTCAAAACTTTATGGCTAATAGAAATCTAAAATTTTCTATATCAACTTGGATCAGTCCCAAAAGAGGAGAAGATAAGAAACCCTGCAATATTAAGAGAACTATATTTTGAGTCCCCCTAAGGGTTGATCAAGAAGAGGGTACTAGTAATATGGTCTTATCCAAGGTGTGTCATGTATATCAAATCTAAAGGATTTGTTAAGTAAATATAAAGAAAAGGGACAATGTTCCTCTTTGAAAACCTTAAAGTGATACCAAATGATAGAAGAGGGGCATGGACATTGGTCATAACTATAAAATGTAAAAAGAGGATAGATGTGGGAGAGAAATCAAAATTTCCATTTATAATACCAAATAATTTAGTCAATAAGAAGGAAATAAAATATGAGATAACTAATGGTAGTAAAAAAATCCTTAAGAACCATTTCACTAGAATAAAGAAACAAAATTTATCTCTTAGAATGTGAGGGGGATAAAAGACCCTAGTAAAAAAGGATTAGCTTGGAGTTTAAGGAAAAATATTAACCTTATTATATTATTTATTTAATAAACGAAAATGTCCAAAGAATCTATTAACCACAATAGTGATATGCTATGGAAAAAATATAGATGCACTAGTTTTAAGTGCTAATGGAACCTTAGGTGGTCTAGCCATTTTGTGGAACTCTCAAATCCTAGAAGGTGATGCCTTAGTCCATAGAAATAACCACATTTTATGTACTATTTATGGACAAAAGGAATAATGAGGAATGGATACTATCTAATATTTATGCCTTAAATTATAGAATATGTAAGAAGAAACTCTAAGAGGACTTGTTAACTTTTAAGAGGTTTAACAGAAACTAAAAATGGTCTATTTCTAGAGATTTCAAATCCCATCTAACCTATTGGAAAAGATGGGTGGTCTATAGTATTTCACTAATAACATGGATGATTTTAATTATTTCATTACAAAAGTGGGACTTATTTATGTAAATCTTAAAGGAGACCCTTTCACATTGTCAAATAGAATACTTATGGATGACTTAATCTGGGTAAGACTCGATATAGTTATAGTCTCTCTCAATTGGTACATCCACTATACCACATCCTTAAATTCTCTACCTAGTATAGGATCATATCACAATCTAATTTTATTTTATTGGGAAATATTTAAAAATCAAAGAATCAACATTTTAGATTTGAGAGAATGTAGATGAACCATTTGTATCTCTAGGAGTCCATTAGGAAATGGTGGAAGGGATATTTTTTTAGATCCAATATGTTCTTTATGGCAAATAAATATGATAACAAAAAGATTAATCTTAAGGTCTAAAACAAATAGGTCTTTGGAGATATTTTCAAACAATAAAAATCATAGGAGGAAGATTTTTAGAATTTGAAAGAGTACATTTCCACCAATAGATCCAATGATAATTTGGATAATTCAGAAAAAGAATTTCTTGGTCTTTATCAAAACCTTAAATCGAAAGAGTTAAGTGTTTTGGAAACAAAAATCTAGATGCCTTTGGCTGAATTAAGGTGATATGAATGGAAAATTATTCCATCAAGTAGCCTTTATAAATAGGAACACAAACATAATATTAAATTTAACTAATGGTCTATTGTATCAAAGTATAGCTAAATATGATCTAAATAATTAGATCATCCTTTAATTTAAGAACTAGTTAAAGGGTAGCAGTACACAAGATGAATAATTGTAGTAATAATTATTAAAAAATATCCCTGAGATCATATCTTAGTTAGAGAAATCTAAATTTATTAAGCCTCCTTCCTTATAAAAGGTTAAATTGGTACTTTTATCCATGGAAGGAAATAAGGCTCTTGCACTAGATGGATTCCCTTTGTTCTTCTTCTAATAATTTTAGGATATCATCCATGCTAAATTTGAGGCTATTATGTGTCAATGTTTTAAGAGTAGGAAATGTTTTTAAGTAATTAAACAACATGTTCCTTATTCCCATCCATAAGAAAACCAAAAAAAAGTAATTGAAGGTATTTACATTAATAAACATATTTCACACTTATTACATTATATTTACAAAAACCCTTGTCACATGCATCTAATCCCTTGAAGAGAATATCACTACTGAGAAAAAGGATCCTTTATTTTTAAGAGGTAAACCATAGATGGAATTATAATCATCCATGAAGCTTTACATTTAGCCTAAAATTACACCAGATAAGGTATGTTACTAAAAATAGATATGAATAAATATTATGGCAAGGTTTCATGGAGCTTCTTTTACAAGGTGTTGGAGAGATTTGGTTTTCATACTGATTTCAGATGAATTATCCATAGTTGTATAGCTATCATAATTTTCTCCATCCTAGTAAATGAAATCCCGAAAGGACTATTTTTCCTAGTAGATGCATAATACAAGGCAATTCTCTCTCTCTCTCTCTATATATATATATATATATATATATATATAATTTCATCATTTTATCAGATAACCTTGGTAAAAGTGTACAGGGTTCTAGATCATAAGGTATTATCAAAGGTGTTAAAGTCACCAAAAACACAATCCATGTCACTCATAAATAGTTCATTTATGATATTTATTATTGGGATAAGCCACAGTCATTAAAGCCAAGGATTTAGATAAAATCCTCATGGAATATGAGATATTTGTAAGTTAGTGCATAAACTATAGGAAAATTTCCATGTTATTATTTAATACCTTGGTTACTCTATAAAGTAAACTATAAACAATCTTGGGATGCTAAATTAGCAACCTTCATTCCACCTACCTAGGTTATTTAGTGTTTAATAGAAGGACGCATTATGACCTATGGAAGCCTATGGTGGATAGAATCCATAATAAACTAGTAAGGTGGAAAGTAAACTTACTATCCTAGGTTGGGAAACATAAATGACTCAAAAGTTTTATCTAAAGTATCCAAGTCATTTTTATGTCCCTTGTTTCACATCCTTAGTAAAATTATGCAAAATTAGAATAAATATAGTGTGGTTTCCTCTATATAGTTTTAAAATAAAGATTCATATTCCATCCTTTTTCCTTGGAAAAATATTAACTTCTCAAGGCTATTTGGGGAGTTGCAATTAGGCAAGTTAAGATCATGAAGCAAACGCTCATCTAAAAACTTGGATGAAAATTCATTAGGGAAGACAACCATTAAACCTAAATCATTAGAGCTAAGTATTTCAAATGGAAACATAAAGATGGTTTTGTCTAGGAAGAAACACCAAATGAACGCTCTAATTTTTAGAGAACAATCAAAGGCTACAAGAGTCTTCTAGAGAAAGGCAAAATATGTTAAGTAGGGAATGGAAATAAAGTCAATTTTGGTATGATCATTTGATATTTCATTACCTTATATCCTTAAAGGCTCTTTGGAAATATCTCATCACAATCTTAAAATCATGTATGGGTATAAAGGTCAAATACTACTATTCAAGTGTTAAAGGCATCAAAAAGTGTAAAAATATGTACCTAGAGTCAACAAATCAGAAATTTCATCAAGAAATTCAAATTATAAACATCAAACTTCAAGAAATCAATATAGTCATTTACCCTGAGCAAGACTCACTCTTTTGGTTGATAGATGATAGTGGTGATTACTTAGTTACATTTTAATAACTTATGTATTTAGACTTGGAGGATGAATAAGACTACTAGAGAGTTCTAGATTAAACATCTCACCCCTAAGGTAAACATTTTACTTTGGATTACTACTCATGAAAAAAATATTACTATTGACAACCTAATTAAGTGAGGAATTTCTACCACTAATATGTGTAGAATTTATAAATCTAGTGATAAATCAACCTACTACATCTTTCTGAATTACCCTTTTGGATCTAAAATATTAGAACATATCCTTCTAAAAATCAACATGGCATGGGTGAAAAAGAACTCCATATTGGATCTCATCATGTATTTGAAACCACCTTTAAAACATCCTTCCCTATCCTTCTTTCATCACCTGGCTCTACCATAATTATTTTGGGAAATCTAAAAAAATAAAAAATAACCTCATCTTCAAGAAAAAAAGTTTGAATCTAAAAAATCCATCCATAGATTGTGTGCTAAAATCATGGATAATTGAAAGGATTTTTTTTAACCAAATACAAAGTCATTGTTTTTAAATAAGACATTTCTATCTTTATAAGATGGAATATAAAACTTGAGGTTGAAATATAATAGGAGATAGACCAAATGGTCTAAACCACTGAGAGGTTGGATGGAGTTGAAATTTGATGGGGAAGTAAAGGGTAACCCTATAAATTTATAAGGCAGTGGGTTTATTAAGGATTTCAAATGTAAAATTGTGGTTTCTATTTGTAACCAATGGTTTTCTAGAGCAAACATGTGGTTGAGGTGAAATTATCTCTTTGGGGAATTCAGTTGGTTATGTAAGCAAATATCAATAAGATTTTGATATAAAGAGACCCTCAATATATTGAATTATCTCTCATATAGAGTGAACCCATCCTACATCATTAAGAAAATGATAAAAGATTTAAAATGTCTAATGAATCACTTCAATAAGGTCATAATTGGTCATATGTATAGGGAGGTAAACTCAATTTTGGTTGGGTTATCTAACATAGGAGTCCTAAACCAGTCCCATGATGTGTGGAATAACACTGATAGCTTATCCCCCTCCCCCACCCCTAAATTATCCAATTGATTAATAATGATTCAAAAACCATAAATAACCCCATAGGGGTCTAGGACACACAACGGAGATAATGGAATTGATCAATCCAAAATTTTATATCACCAAGTGTAATGATTATATAAATTATTAAAAGTACATGGTATTTTTTTTCTATTGAATGAATCATGCAAACAATAATATCAACTCCAAACTTGATGTTTTAGTGAACTCTATGAGGATCTTGAAATAGAATGACCTATCCTAGAACCTAAGGAAGAAATTCAAAACACCCATGGGTGGTGATAAAGACATGATTGAGACCATATAATTTTTAAAAACCCAAGGAAGTTCTAGAGTGTGGTGATAGTCTTAAAAGTAAGGCCTCATCTATTTAATGATGGTAATTACAGGGTATTATGATAAGGTGTCTAAATATTTTTCCATAGGTTGGAATCAGTGCACTATTTTCATATGAGGTATCAAGACCAACATTTTGTAAGAACTAATATAGTAAGAGAAAAAAATGAGCTATGAAGGTAAAAAATCCTTTAAGAACAAATTTATGAAGCAATAACTCATGAAAAAATTCTTGAAAATTGACATTGTTCTTAAAATGGAGAAGAAAGGCTTCCCAAGGTTGAGATTGCTAAGATGATGGCCTAATATATATCTCCATATTATTGAATATATCACATTTTAATGTAAGGTTAAATGTAAAATTTGACCACCACTTTATCCATCTAAATCACTTCATAATAAAAATAATTATCCAACCTTAAATCTTGTCTCAAATATCTCAAATTTCTATATTGGCTTTTTTATCAAATCCTAAAAGCATCCTCATCAACTAGGTTTTGATTCTAATTAGCATCAAGAGAGGATAAAATATATAGGGGAATAAGGTATAGATGCTTGAGAGTGGTAGGAAGGCATTTTGGAAAATTATCCTTGAAAAATAGAGGAGGAAAAGGTGGGTAGCCCTAATACTTTTAAAAACTCTGGACCCACCTACCCTCTTATGAATATTTAGATGAAACAAATTTATGTTGATATTAAAAAAAGAAAACATAAGGCCCATACACCCCCAATTATTAGGATGAATAAATATAAGCATAATTTAAAAATCTATCATTTAAAGGTGGAAAAACAAAATAAGGAATAGAAAGGGACATTGTCGACCTTCTCATAGACTACAAGAAGAACATGCAATAGTTTGAAGATAAACTACAAGACATGGGTCATTTAATGGTTAAGTAGATGGATAATTGGAATGCACTAAAGGAAAAAACTAAAAAAACTAAAAATGTCTTTGAATAAATTCATTTTTTGGGTAGAATAAAATAAGTTGAAGGTGTGAATGCCACACCCATCAAAGAAGTGGGAGTGAATAATCTTGACACCACCAAAACCCTTCCAAGAGTAACATAATAATTGATAAGATCAAATACACTAATAAGGTTTAAAAAGATAAGAAGACCAACAAGGACAAGGATGACATGACCTATCTAAATAAAGGATATAAAGAATTTATTTAATTCCCAATTAAATGTACCAAAGGAATAAATATGGAAGATAAGATGGTGTAGACATCCAATTCTTATCACAACCATGTCAAAATTGTAAGTTTAAAATATTTCTTGTAATAATATACAAATTGGACCAAAAAAATTGAAACATTCTAATCCATCCATAAACCTCTAATTCATTATTATTTTTCAACCCCCTTAATTTTTCTAAATTAATAATTTCTGCCATAGAGATGACTCTATCATGAATTTTAAAACTATGTCAAGGCCCTGGTAAATTAGAAGTATATTCGAATGCATATTTTTTATTATGAATTGATGATGATTGTTTGATGAATTCATGATTATAATTTGAGTAGTTTCAAGAATCATAGTGGATTAATGATTAGAATGTGCATCTATATATCACTATGTGTGTATGTGATAAGTCATTTTACTTCTCACATTAATTATTTAAATTACAACTCAACATTTTTAGTTTGACATGATTTTGCTTGTTGTGTTTTCAAATATGGAATAATATATATTTGTATTAAATTTTAAGATATATTTATAGACTTCATTGAGTATGGATTTTCAATTTTAACAACTTTAATAGTTTTTAGTGAATATTGGCATGGTTTTCATTGGTAATGTGAAGTTGGGTTTAGAACATATAAAAATTATTTTTGAATTAGTTATAATGATTTTCCCTCTCAAATTATTTTCAAAAAATTATGAGTATTTAGATGGATTGGATATAATCATCCCAACAAGTGGCGATAATGCACTTTATCATTTGTTTTAATATGAATTCATTTTGAAAGATTGAACATGGTCATTGTTATGAATCCATTATTTCATGGATTACATTCATACATAATTCAATTTGAAATACAATGCTATGATTTATGTTGTTTTTAATTCTCATCATGATCTTTTAACATAATTATCAAAGGGATAACTTATTCATTTTTTTGAATTAGTTTATGAATATATATTTTTAAAGGTATAAGTGGTTCATTTCAAAAGTTCAAAATGTGCTTGAGAGTTATTATTTCAAGGTCCTAACCTAAACTATTTTATCCTAAGTCCTTTGTTATAATCATCAAATCCTAGTGATTCTGATGGCATATAAATTATTTATAAGGTTTATTTTTAAAAAGTCTTTTTTGAAAGGATTGATATTGTTGAATTAGGACTTATTTCATGGAATGGGTTTTGATGGCATAAGGATTTGTTTCAAAGTTAAAATATTTAAATCTAAAAATTCATCAAGACATATAATTTTAAAGGGCCTAGTTTTTCTTTGTTTTGTTAGGGTGTTTAAATAAATTCAAAAACATATTAATGGCATGAATGACTTATTTCAAGTTTGAACCCCATGTGACATAGGATGCTAAGTTGGAAGATGTCATGTAATTGATAGATGTTTTGGCACCAAGTTGGTAGAATATCTAATGCAAGGGCATATTTGATGATGTTTCAAGATATGGCAAGAGATTTTAGTGGTTTAAAATTCAATGAAATAGGTAGATGCCTCGAAAGGTAGAAGTTAGTAAACATTTAGTGGATGTTTTGGTAATCACTAAATTTGGTTTTTAGGATAACCTAAATAGAGGAAATACTAAGTATAATATCAGTTTTGATGAGATAATGAGAACTAAGAGCATCATAAAGTTAGTTATGGTCAAGGTTGGTGAATATAAATAAGGTGGTTTTTGGGGGTTTTAATCATTTTGGAAAGCTTCTCATAGAAATGGAGATCTAGCAGTTTGGGATTTGAAGTTATAGAGAAGGATTTTTAGAGAAAAGATAATAGGGAAGCACAATTAGGTATGCCATGAATGAATTTAAAGACTCTTTAAAGGATTTTATGAGTTATTTGGATAGTTATGCAAGGAAAATTGTGATATTCTGCATGTTAAGAATTTTTGAGGACATTATTGATTTGAAATCTATGAATGAATATTTTTAAAAATGAATATTTTTAAAAATGAATTATTTTACAATATTGAATATCCTTCTCATGCTTTAATATTGCCTAATACTGGTTTTGGTTTTATATATTCCCAGTTTTCAATGAAATATAGATTTGTTTGGGTTTGAATCTGGGTGTTTGGAAATATAAAAGTTTGTGGAAATTTGTGGGACTTCAATAATAGTTTAAAAATGGTTTAGACACTTCAATTTTTTATTATTTCAAGACTCAACATGTTTTTTTAGAATTTTTAGATGTATAGAGCCAATCTTATTGAAATATTGAAAGGATATTATGTGTGCCTGATATGATATAAGATAGTTTTATGAGTTTTAATAACATGCAAGTACATTTTATGGTGAAACATTCCGTAATGTCATATTTTATTAGCTTTTCAAGTAAAATCCTTCATAGTTTTTAATATGTTAAAACTTGAGAAAGAATGAAAGTATGTCAGATCTATGTTTTATTATAGACTTAAGGGAGTTTTTTAGTTTCTAAGGTTACTTTGAATGTTTTAGATAAAAAGTATTTTGGTGCATACATATCAGTATCAGTTTCAAAAGGAAATTTTCATGCATGTTATGAAATGAGACTATCAAGTTTTGAAATATGGGAAAGTTTTCTCAGCCTATTATTGATCCTCTTCTTGCCAATAAAATCACCCATATTGAGATTGAAATAAATTTCAATCTTTCCATTCCTTTAGATTCAAATGATCCTTCATCTCATAGAGAGCCTATTTTGGGATGTAGGAAGTTAGGTCTGACATCTTCTCATAGTGAACCCATCATATGATACAAGATGTTGAGTCTGAAAAAGCTTCTTTATGCTAGGAGAAAATGTATAATGGATTTTTTCCCTACTACTTTAGATAAAAGAGTTGATAGTTAGACTGATCTTGATACTCCTTTTGAGATTAGAGTGCTTAAATGGGTTAAGAAGGATATTGATGATTCCTTTTCTAATTTAGGGACTAATATAGTTCATATTCCAACCATTGAAATGGAGTATAATGAAGGTGTTAATGACCATGGGAAGCCCATAATTGAATTAATTTTAGATTTAGATGACTACTAGATTCCATTTGGATAGAATTTTTATTTTTTAGTTGTGTTATAATTGGTAGATAGTTTACTTTCAGACTCAATATTTTGACTTGCAGTTTTGATTCATAAGCTTTTAGATCTTTGATAATTTTGGGAATTATAGAAGACTTAATTATATATATATATATATATATATAAATTTTGAAATATGCATCATGGTTTGATGTAAATAGAATTTTATTAAACTTTGACTTATCTACTTAATAATTGATTTAAGTATTCTATTTTATTATTGATTGATGAGGGTCCCCACTTGTTAAGATAAGTACGTAGTCTATAATCAAAAACTTGATCTATTAAGACATCTAAGTCTTAAATAAACATATCCTTAACCAATAATTATTTATAATTAGTTGACTTTTAAAGTTAATTAGTTAATTTAAACTAATAACTAAGGTTACTTATAACTTATTTTTCAACTATGTTTAGAGCATAAAAGGAGATCGATGATTTATTTGAAGCTATAAAAACAACATAGGTATTGAAGACTTATACATTTTTTGAAGTCAATCATTCATCTCTTTCTTTTCTATGCAACTTCTCTAAGATAGCATGACTTTTGTAGATAGACCTAATGGTACTTTATTTGATAGTTGAGTAATTACTTGGGCAACACATGGATATCTAGTTTTTATTGTCATTTATATTGGATTATCTGAAGATTGTCAAGTTTAACATCTTTTTATGATTGATATTTGTAGTCCTATGCATATAATCCAAGTATTCAACTTTAATAATGATGAAAAATTGACTATTTTATGACATCTCATTGATCTATTTTGATTATAAAAGTTATCTCTCGAGATATTTGTCAAGAAAGATGTTGGTTTTCTCAATAAAATCTATCTTATTTTGCTATGTTGAATCTCCTTTGAGACTCACATACTTTATTGAACTTTATATTTACTCTAAAATATAATATATATATATATATATATATATATATATATATATATATATATATATATATATATATATATATATATCTTTTATTAATTTAGTTTTTATTAATGTTTATTAGTTTATATCTTTATCATTCTATCTATCTAGTTTACTATTTTATTTCTATTTTCTTTAAGTTATTTATTATATAGATCTTTCTCTTTTTTTTTTAGTATAGATTTTTCTTTGATTAGTTCATTTCAAATAGTTTAGGTTTCGTTTTAAAATTCTTTATTAGATTTTTTATTAGTTATTTTGTAGGTTAGTCATAGTTTTATTTAGATATGATATTTATTCAAATTTCAAATTATAGTTATAGTTTCAGATTTATGATTAGATCATTTTACCTTTATTTTTATTTAAAGTTTATTATATTTGTTAATTGTTCATCAACTTGTTAGTTTTTAGTTAGATAGATTAATTTTTTTTCATATTTTAGTTTAGTATAGTTATTTTCTATTTAATTTTGTTTGAATTAGTTTGTTAGTTTTTGTTTTTTATGTCTCTTATGTGTTTGTTTTACTTGATTTATTACTTGATTAAATATCTATTTACATTTTATCTTATCTCAAATCTATTTATTGGTTTATATTTTAAATTTACTTGGAAATATTGTAGTAGAATCAAGATATTTCTTGAAATATATTATTTCACTTAATCAAATTTATTTAGTTCAAGAGATTATTTAATCCATAGGATTTCATTGTTGGATAGGATATATTATATTATCATGTCTAACCTGATTCATAATTTTATTAAGTGTATTTATAATGTTATGATGGAACATATTACATTTGATGACTTATTTATTGTTTCCTAAAACATTTAAAAACTCCTCATGTCTTTAAGATCTTAGTTAAACCTTTAGAACCCCATGATTAGATTGGTAAGATTCCAACTTAACCTTCAAAATAGGTGAAAGAGTTGATTCATTGATGGTGAAGTTTTTATCATCAACAAAATTGATAACTCTACTGGAAAAATTCATTCAAAAATATGATTTGTTTTAAAATTACATTTTCTTCTCGTTCATGGTACTCAAAGGACAACAACCTCCTATTATCGAAACTAAAATTAATATTATTTATTATCAAGTTGATGTTTCTTTTAATATAATGTGTTATACATGGTATAATCATATTAGAAAATTTTAACAAGTCATTCAAGTCATAAACCTAGAAGAAGAGATTGAAGAATTTGAGATTGATTAGAATTCTTATCTCATACATGAGACTCAATGAGACATTCTTAATTTGAATACAAGAATTCATGAAGATAGAGATAGATTTTTAGTTGATAATTCTAGGCCTAGAAGTCATTTTATTTTTTATTATTTTCCTTTTAATGATTTTGTTTTTCCATCTAAACCTACAATTACAAATCTAAAATTAAATTAAGTAGATCAAGGTTAAAATAATCAATCTGATCAGGTAAAGACTATTGAAACTTTTAATGGAAGAGAAACCAAAAGTAGAACAAAGGATAAGTATTTGATTCACAAATTGAAAAAAAATAGAGAACAATATTGTCTCACTGAAGGTGAAGATGAATAAGAAGTTTGAGTAGAACATTAGATAGTTGTAACACCATGGATTTGTACAAGTTTAATTTATGTTGGAAACTATCCTGGTAAGTTACCTTTTCTTAAAGGATTGAATAGACCAAAGTTTTATGGTGATCTTGGAGAATATTGGGAAGATAATTTAGAATTGTTTAGATTAGTTTGTACTACTCTTGGAATAACAAATGGAAATAATTGCTTAAGAGTTTTTGTGTAAAAAATTGAAGGAAAAGCTTACAAAGCATTTATTAGTTTGCCTACCAAAGTTATTGACACTTAATAAGATGTTGAAGATTATCTAGAGTTATATTTTAAGAAATCTAAAGAATATTTTCATCTATTTAATGATCTTATGATTTTTTCTCTTGATCCAAGTGAGACCATTTATCATTTCATTTCTAGGTTCACTAAACTACATGAAAAGATATTGTGTGATCTTAGATATTATAAGAAGTTATCTAGACTTTATATTTATAGTAATTTACATTTAAAATATAAAATGGATTGAGAGGATAAAGATATTATAGTATATGATGAAACTAGAAGATTTTGTACTGAATATGAAAAAAACATAAACACATTAGGTTTAGGGAAAGATCTTCTACAGGTTTAAAATTAGATAATTAAAAAAATTTAAAGGATATCCAAAGTCTAGGAAATGAGTTGATTATTGTTAGAAGATAATTTAATGATAACAATTCTTCATCAAATAGAAATAATAATGAAATTAAAAATTTATATATTTTTTATTACTATAACATTTGTGAACTAGATCATAATCCAGATATGTGTGCTGATGTTGATAAGTTAAAGAAATTTATTCAAGGGAAGGATCTTATATTTGAAGATATAAAAGACAATATAAACACTCTTAATGATCCATCAAAAAATGAGAATGAATATGTTGTGAATACTATAAATAAGGATTATAATTATTCTCAAAATAATAAAACAAAATACAACAAATCTTATTCTATTGATAAAGGTAAAAAAATTCAAAATAATAATTCAAATGATAATGTTTCTCAAAATATTACTTTATCAATTGGTTACAATAATAATCAATATAAACATTATAAGCCTAATTTTTTTAGATAAACTAATGTTAAAAACTATAAAATAATTGATTATTTGTCAACAATTAAAGTTGGATTCTCTTTAGTGTAGGTAACTAGTCTCCTTGGGCAACATGATTAGATTAATGAAGATGTTAAGACTCCTAAAGATAATGTAGGTTTATAAGAAGAAGACAATAATGAGAAATAAACAATTTTTTCACAAGATTATGATCCTCATAGTGATTTCATTCCTCCTTTTTATGTTATGGTTAAAATTGCTAATAAGATAAACCATAATTGTATTTTAGATATAAGTGTCTTAAAATATATTAGACCTAAATACATTACATATCAGTTAGGCATATCATATGAAATAGATAATAGGAAACTCATTGGTTTTGATTTTATACAAACTAAGTGTTATGGTAAGTTTCAGGACATAGTCATTAAAATTTTACAAGATGAAAGAATTAGATGAATCACTAATGTTCAAGTTTTAGATATCCCTAGTAATTACACTATGTTATTAGGAAGATATTGGTCTAAAGTAACTAGTGATTTTGTTAGAAAGGATATCACATGGTTTTATATTAGTAATAAAATTGTTTTCATTAAAAGAGAGGATTGGTCTAGGATGCCCATTGAATCATCCACTTCTTTAGTTATTTCTTATGTCGAAACTAGGATTAAGACTTATGAATTTCTAAATTTAGATGAAGCAGAAAAATAGTATGAAATTTTTTTTGAAAGGAATATTTTATGGTCACTTTACTTTGATAGAGCTTGTTCTAAACAAGGTAATGGTGTTAGAATTTGTCTAATTTCTCCTTTAGGTAAAATTTTTCATTATGCTTATAAATTATCTTTTGAGAACACTAATAATATATAGTAATTTGAATAATTACATTTAAGGTTAAAAAATTCTAATGAACTTAACATTATGTATTTAAAAGTTTATGGAGATTATGAATTGGTTATTAAATAAGTTTGTAAAATGTATAAAACTAATTAAACTCATCTACATCATTATATGCAAAAGGTTTGTTCATTACATGAACATTTTGAAGCTTTAAATATCACTCATATTCTTAGATAATATAATGTTAGAGATGATAATATCACTATTTTTGCATATAATACAACTCTAAGTGAGATTGAACCTACTACAAACATCTCTTATGCTGAAAATTTTCATCCTAAAATTCCTAATTTGAATGATAGTTGGCCTATTTTTAGTTATGATGAGCACATAGATTATTTTATTAAGGGAAATAATTTTTTTTATGATGATTATATACTAAATTATGGAGATTATTTTCAATTGAGTAGTAATAAATTGCATTCTAGATTGGTATGTTTGGAATCTATGTTCATGCCTAATGATCAACATAAAATTTCTAGAATAGAAGATCCTTCTAGGAAAATAATAGGTGAGACTATTCCTATCAATTTAGGTTATTATGAGGATCGAAAGTATAATTATTTAAGAACTCAAGGTACTGCAAGAAAGAAGGTTAAATTTTTTAAATTATTTAAAGAGTTCATTGATGTTTTTTCCTAGTCATATAATGAACTTACGCGTTATGATATTGAAATTATTAAAAATGGTATACCTATTAAGAATATTATCAAACCTATAAGATAAAAAATAAAAAGAATTAGACATTTATTATAAGACACCATTACCAAAGATCTAGATAATATGATTGATGTTGGTGTCATTTTCCCTGTAAAATATTTAGAATGAGTAGGTAATTTAGTATTGATTTGGAAGAAAAATGGTGACATTATACTATGTGTTCATTTTAGAGATCTAAATAAATAAATTATTAAGGATAATTTTCCTCTACCAAGCATAGATCATATTTTGTAACAAGTTTCCAGATCAAAAATGATGTCTTTTTGGATGAATTTTTTGGTTATATTTAGATTTTTTTAAATCTTGAATATAGACATAAATTACTTTTACTACTCATAGAAGTAATTTTGCTTATAACATAATACCTTTTGGATTGATGAATACAAGAAATAATTTTTAGAGAGATATGCAAGTTGTTTTTAATTATTTGATTGACATTGTTATTCAGGTTTAATAAGATGATCTCACTGTGCATTCAAAAAGAATAAAAAAGCATTTATATCATCTTCGTAAAGTTCACAAGATGTAGAAAATATGGCATTTCTTTGAGTCCAAAGAAATTAGTTTTTGGTGTAATCAAGGGTAAGTTATTAGGATATATAATTTCAAAATATGACCTTTCTATTGATTTTGAACGTGTTAAAGCTATTAAAGAACTAACTCCTCTCAAAGATCAATCTAACTTGAGATCTTTATTTCATAAGATAAACTTTGTTAGAAAATTTGTATCAAATTTTGATACTAAAATATATTGCTTTGCAGTTATTTCTTAAGAAAGATAAAATATATAATTGGGATGAAGGTGCTAATTTAACTTTTAATTGTATTAAAGATGTCATCAAATGTACTCTATTTCTTTCAAAACCTGATTTAAATAAAGCATTCATACTGTATGTTAATGTTACCAAAAAATCTATTAGATTTGTAATAACTCAAGAATTTGAAAATAATAAAGAAAAACTAATCAGATACATGATCTAAGTTTTAAAAGATGCAAAAACTAGGTACCACCTTGTCGAGAAATTCATTTTCTCATTAATTTGCTCTTTGATTAAGTTTTATTATTTATTGACGAGAAATATTTTTTTTGTGATATCTAACGTACCTATATTATCCTATCTTTTAAAATAACTAACATTTCAAGGAAGACTTATTAAATGGATTTTACATATTCAAGAGTTTGATATTGAATTTAAACCTTTTAAAATGATTTAATGGAATGAATTATAAAAAAAATTAACTAGAAATAATTCTTTAGATATTAAGATTTTAATTTTGTCAGTTGATGATAAGTTAAATACAAAGCCATATTTAAAGACCATGAAGATTGTTTATTTTTCCAAAAAAATTAAATTTGGTCTTGAAATGAATGATTGAGTTTGTATGATGGTTAAACATGATTGGTACCATGATTTAGTTTATTATTTTCAAAATCAAGACCATCTTAAAACTTTTGATAAAAATCAAAGATGTTCCCTAAGATTAAAAGCATTAAATTTCTATTTGTTAGATTTTTTTGTTTTATCGAAATAGAGATGGAGTTTTGTTGAGATATCTTGCACATAATAAAACATAAAAAGTTCTTAGAGGATATCACGAAGGAAATTACAGTGGAATTTATGATATGAAAATAATTTCTTATAATATTTTAAGAGCATGTTATTATTGGCCTACTATATTTCAAGATGCTTATAAACTAGTTAATTCTTGTATGCCATGTCAATTGTTTGTTGGAAGAGATAAGTTGCTTGAAATGCCTTTAAACCTTGTTATTCTTGAAAAAATTTTATAAAATGGGGAATTTAATTTAATTTAGATATTCAAATACTTTCATCTATAGGCCATAGGTAAATTTTAACATCCACATATTATTTCACTAAGTGGCTTGAGGCCAAAATACTTAAGAGTTTGATAACAAGTGAAGTGATCTTTTTATTATAAAATTAGATTTTTTTTTATAGATTTGGAGTCCCTTATTGAATCATTTTTGATAATGAACCTTAGTTTTTTTTAAATTAATTTCTAGAATTTTTATGAAAATATTTTATCATATCTAGTCATTTATCTAAATATTACCCTCAAGGTAATGGTTAAACTTAGTCAAAAAATAAAACTTTGATTTAAATTATGAAGAAATTAGTTTTTGATAACAAAAAAAATTGACATCTCAATTTTTTTGAAGCTTTATGTGTTGATAAGACTATTGTTAAGGCATCAACTGGTTATTTGCCTTTTATGTTAGCTTATAGTTTTGAGGCTACCTTACTAATAGAACTTTATATTTCTTCAGCTAGAACTTATTTATAATATATTGTTAAAAATATAAATTTAATTGAACAAATATTACATGGTTTAATATTTCTTTACGACTCTAACTCAACAATGTTGTCCCCCAAAAATATCACTCATTTTAGGGACAACATTTGAACTATTTTGGTCTGCAGACTAAAATAATCTCTACCCTTCTCAATATTTATTCTAAGAATTCAAATTCCTCATTTTTCAAGCTTCTCAAAAATCTAAAAACTTTGTAGGCTTGAATCTATGGAATCTACAGGCTTGAATCTATGGACTTTACATGCTTAAATCTATGGACTCTATAGGAAGAAAAACTACGGACTCTGCAGGCCAAGTTTAACATACTTCATAGGTTGATTTATATGGACTCTATAGGAAAGAAGCAAGCTCTCAAACAAAAGAGTTCATCGACAAGCTTCTAAGTAAGGATTGAACCATTGAACCATTAAACCTTGAACCATTTTGGGTCAATGGGTTCAAGAGGTTCAAAGGTTCAACATAAGTATCAAGAGTTAAGTGCATTTGTCAAGCTTCAAAGTTTAAGGTTCAAAGTTCAACTACTTCAATAGGTTCAACGACCAAATGGTTCAACACGTTTGGTTAAAAAAAGATTACAAGGACTTAGCCAAACAAATAGAATGAATAGATTGAACCATTGAACCTTAAACCAAAGGGTTCAATGAGTTCACAAGTTTAAAGGTTCAACCAATACAATGAAGATCAAAGAGCTTAGAAAGAATAAAGAAGTGATAGATCAATGGTTCAGCAGGTTCAAAAGCTTTTACAGGTAGGTTCAATCAAAAAAACATGTTTCTGACACTTAGTCATTTTTAGGGAATGAACCATTGAACCGTTGAACCATTGAACCACTTTGGTTCAAAGGTTCAATAGGTTCAAGGTTCAAGGTTTAACGAGTTTAATGAGGCTTGTTTCAAAGAGTCTTGGTTTAAGTGGTCAATAGAAGAAAGGGAATGAACCATTGAACCATTAAACCAAAGTTGGTTCAATCGGTTGGTTTAATTGGTAGGTTCAAGAGGTTGCCCCAAAGCCAAAGGATCAAATAGCCCTTGCGGAAGGCAGAAAGGGGGAAAATGGACCAATTCAAAGGCCCAAAAGAGCCAAGGGATTTCCTTTGAAAAAATTCCCTCAAAAAAATAGACAAAGTGAATTCCTTCGAGAAAATGAATAAGGCAAACAAATAATTCCTTCGGGGAAATTATCTGAAAGAATTCCTTCGAACTTTTTCCTCTAAAAGAAAGAAAATGCTGAAAAACAAAGTAAAGTTTGTGGAAATAATAAGGTAAGAAATGAATTCTTTCATACTTATGTCTGAAGGAATTCCTTCAGACAAAAAGTTTAAAGAAATTTGGAGAACTTGCGGGACAAAAGCCTAAAAGAATTTCTAAAGGCCCAAGACAAAGCAGCCAAAACAATTCTTGTGGACTTGTTATCCATAGTAAAATGTACATGGAAAAATTCTATGGGAAAGCTCTGAAGGAATATAAAGACAAAAGGCCGCTAAAGGACCCCAAAGGGTAGGTGCCCTTTATGGGGTACTCTCAGCTGCCAAATTAAAGGACACCACCCCAAAGTCAGAGGGTCACCTTCCCTTTGGGAGGATGTAACACAAGAAATCCTAAGGAAGAAAGTAATATAAAAGGCTAAATCAAGATAAATTTGAAGAAAGTCCAAGGGGTGACATGCCTGAAGATGTCAAAGTCAAGAACAGTGAACTAGCCATTGGAAATTCAAAACGTAGTGATAGGTGTGTGAATGTCAATTTCAAGGTTCGTAAAATAGCCGTTGATTTTGAAAATCCTTAATAAAGAGCCAAAGAACTTAGTGACCTACCAAAAGAAGCCCAAAGGCCATCTGAAGACCGCTCAAAGGGTAAATACCCTTACGGCTGGCTCTTCCTAACCCAAAATGGACCTGAATGCATTCAAAGGCTTTTAGGCCAAGACCAGTAGGAAGCATCTAAGGAATAGAGCATTAAATTGAATCAAGGACCTAATTCAATTAACCAAAAAAGGAGGAATTATAAGGAAGGATCAGCAACATTTGTGCATTGGATATGTTTCTAGAAGAAGATCACCAAGTGGATATTGAAAGATGCAAACTTTCAATAGCGTGACCCATTTCTCTGCATTTAAAAAAGCAAATGGGTAAATGCCCCTAAATTCCAGCATGTCTTCTTAACAAAAGTCAATGCAACATGATGTGTTACTATTCCTAAGTCCTTCTTGAAGAGGCTATAGAAGGGAATCTCTTGTTATTGTAGGAAGGAAACTCTACCCAAATTGAAAGGCATTAATGAGACTTTGAGCTCAGATTATTGGTCATATTTTGGTATTGGAATAAGAAAGCAAGTGACTTTTCAGACTTTGTGCTGTGATATCTTTGTTGTTGGGGAAATTGTTCGTATGTCTTTTTCCTTAATATATTTTTTGTTTCTTTAATTCAACAAGTAGAATTAGTGAAAGTAGTCAAGAAGGTGTCTTGAAGTCAACTATGGAGAGACTTTGTGCCCCTATAATTGCATTTAGTGTGTTTTCTTTTTGTTTTTGTGTAAAGGACCTTAGGATGACTTTGTGCCCTCATTGTCCTTCGTATCTCACTCTTGGGTAATTCAGGCGGAGACTTTGTGCTACATCTCAATTTGTTGGTTACTACATCCTTGGTTACATTTTACAATTACTACTAGGAGTATTCTTGTGGTTTACTGAATAGTACTTCTGAAAGAAGACTTTCTATCATTTCCCTTGAGATTTTTCCTTTGATTTGCATGCATAATCTCTGAAGAAAGAGAGATGGATGGTTTATCCTACCTTGAGTATTATTTTCTACACACACACACACACACACACACACACACACACACACACACACACACACACACACACCATATGTATAGGGAACCTCCCCTTGATGAGAGGAGAGATTAGTCCCCTTTTGATGTGGTAAACCTACACATTTGGATGACCAATATTCTTACATTGGATGATAAGACATATTTTGTTTATCAATACGCTTATCAACAAAATATTCAACCAACAGTTTTTTGTGACTCCGCTGGGGATATAGTTATGTGTATTTTGAAACCTCAAGTTGTAGATGAAATCAATCTCTACCATTATCCATTATAGACTCCATTTCATTTCTATGTTTTACCCATTATTATTATAACCTTACCATTCACCTCCATACTAATTGGGAAAGAACGCACAGTTTAAAGCCTCAAGCTTCAAATTAAAGCAAGGTCAATTCTTTTCCATTTTTGTTTCAAAATCTAGCAAATTCAAGGTATACATGAAGCCAAAGGGCTAAAGGTATTATTGACCCTATATTTGAGTTAGTATAGCAAAGTAATTTTGATCTGTTTCCTTCACCATCTCACCTCATACAAACTAAGAGCTTTCCTCCTACTAAAGTCAGATCTCCATTACAAAACGAAGTATCCACTTCTATTGTTGATAAAGATTTGCCAATAATTACCCCTCTAAGATATGTTATTCCTCCTTTTCATAGTCATATAATGGCAGTTCGAGGCCCCTGGGGTAATTCTTTTGGTCCTCTCAATCTTAATCCACCTCTACATGAGCTTCCACATAGTTCAAGGAAGAATTTTCTCAAATTATATGGTGATGGGAAAGTTCATCCTGATGAACACATTGTAGCCTTCAGCATAGCCTATAGAGTAATTGGAGTAGAATTTGAAGATGCATCAGTCAAGCTATTTATAGAAACATTATAAGGTGCTACTGTAGATTGGTTTTATCATCTACAGGCTCGGTAAATAACTAATTGGAATACCCTCAACGATAAGTTTGAAGCCATATTCAAACTTGTAAAAGATGCACATGTAGTTTTGGCTCAACTTACATAGATGAAGAAAGAACCTCATGAACCAATGCGGGAATTCACAGCCAAGTTTGACAAACTAAGAAATAGAATTCTTGTAATTTCTTGACCTACAGTTGAGAATCTCAAATGCTTCTTCATTAATTCTTAGTTACCTAAAGTAAGTTTTCTTTTGAGATGTGCTGGTCAAATAGATCTTGTTGTAGCTCAATATTTGGCCACTGAGGTAGAAGATGATCTCATCTTAGTAGGGAAGATAAAAATAGATCCAAATAGAAATAGATCTTCGTCATCTTTTAAATATTCATCTACAAGCACCACAAATCCAATGGTGTAGAAGTTGGCAAATGAGTTACTTTCTCTCAAAAATCAAATGGTGCAAGGAAAGTCTTCTACTTTTTCATATAAAGATATGCCAAGAAGGACATTCCCAAATCAGTCATATCAGGGCAATGTTGCCAGGAATCAAGGGCAACAATATCATCTTCCTCCCCCATAAGGGAAACATTCCCTAGAAGCTCCTCCAACCAATTCAGCAATAAGATATCTTGAAGCAAAATTGGAGTTCTCTTTCTAGCTTGAATTGAATCAAGAAAATGATGTTGATCTCCTTATAGAAAATCAAGAAGAATTAGCTAGCGACTCCCACATTGGTTTCTTGAACTACTGGGATGAACCCAAAAGTAAAGGAGAAGCTTTTGATGGATCATATGCAGTGTTTAATAGATCCAAGGACCAATCAATCTAGCAAGCTAATAAAGGGAAGATAGAATAGCAACCTCAACCAAAAATTACAATCGCTAAGTGTGGAACCACTCTGCCTTTCCATTCAAAGGATCTGATGATCACCCAAAAGGCAAATACATCAATTTCACATTCACCTTCTACTTCAATTTCACCTTCACCTTCTACTTCAATTTCATAAACCAACCCTCCTCTCATCCCTCTTAAAACTTAGAAGTTTGAAATACCTTTCTCTATACCTAGCTCAATTCAACCATTTGACATAATCAATCATGTTAAAAAGACAAAAATACAAATATCTAAATTTGAATATTTGCAGTCCAATCCTAATCAATTGAATAAGTTGGTCCAATATGTCAAGAACTAAACCATCCCTGCAAGACAAAAAGCTAAAAAGGTAACTCCTAATTCTCTAAAGAACATGCCCATTCCAAATAATCTTGTCATTACTCCTCCAACTACCCCTAAGAAAATAGAACCTTTCTATGTTTCCCTATTAATAAATGGTCACAAGCTAAGTAATTGTATTATAGACTCAGGGGCATCTGACAATGTCATGCCTACTAAAGTAGCTGAATCTCTTTACCTCACACTGACCAAGACATTTGGGAGATGTTTATCTATGGAAAAAAAGCAAGTACCATTGCTAGGGCAAATTAAAGATGCCCAATTTGCATTTGCAGCCTTTCTAGACAAGAGAATCAAGATGACTGTCTTGGTGGCTGATGTCTTAGCATCCTATGGCATTTTGCTTGGACAAAAATTTTGCAAGGACATGGGATGAGAACTAAGCATGGACTTGTATAAGGCAAGAATCCCTATCCAAGGCGTAATGAAGAGGTTGCTCCCTGAAAAAGAGGAAAAAATGTGGTCACCTAGCCATCAGCCCTTGAATCTCAAATTCTTTTTGAATCCTCAAGTATGGGTAACTAATTTCTATCTACAGATGAAGTGCATGAAACATTTGATAAAATTCTTGAAAGTGTCAACCCAGAAATTAGTTCAACTAGAATAGCAAAAGAACTAGTAGGTTGCAATGCAAATGAAGAAGGACCTTCCCTCTCTAATGAAGGAAAGTCTAAATAAAAATTAGTGTTTGATGAGCTATGGACTTTTGAATTTGATGGAAACTACTCCTCTACCGATTCAAGAGTTAGGATTGTGTTGATATCTCCTCAAGGAGATATGTTTCCTCCATCTTACAAATCACAATTTAGCAACACTAATAATACAGTTGAATATGAATCTCTATTGCTTGGATTGAAGGCTACTCAAGATAAAGGCATCAAGTTTCTTCATGTTAAAGGGGATGCTGAATTAGTGGTTTGTCAAGTGAGAAACTTATACCAAACCAAGAATGAAAGATTACGCGACTATCACAACCTAGTTTGGGACCAAATTGAAAGCCTTGATGCCTTCAAAATTTCTGCCATACCCAAGTAATCTAATGACAAAGCTAATGCACTTATTGGTTTAGGAACTCTCTTAGTTCCTCACTCAGATTTCAAAGAAGATAGGTATACTATTGAGCTATTCTATAGACCAAGTGCTCCTGATAATGCTGACCATTGGCAAGTATTCAATGATGATCACCAAATCACTGCCTTCTTGGAATGAAAAGACAATTTTGAACAACTAAATTTTGAAGGCAATGAATCTCAGAAGTATGAATCAACCTCTAAATCTTGTTCAAATATAAATGAATAATTATTATAGCTAAAAGGAAAAAAAATTCCCAAAGGCTTGGTTTCTCTTGAAAAACTATTTGACAAGCATGATAGATTCATCAAACAACAACAAACAAATTCAAGTTTCTCTTAGGGATTCGATCAAGTAAATCTGACTACTAAAGAAAATCTCAAGATGGTTAACATTGGTAAGTGTTGCACCCTTGAAGAAAGATTCAAGTTCACCACTTTACTCCATCAATACATGGATGTCTTATCATATTCTTATGAAGACCTGAAGTCTCTCAGACCTGATCCTCTCAAGGCTGACTCAATGCCCTATAAGCAAAAATCTAGACAGTGCAATCTAAAAATATTAGGTACTATTCTATCTGAGATACAAAAAATGTTAAATGCTAAAATCATCTTCCCAATCCATCATTCCACATGGATTGCAAACATAGTACTTTTAAGGAAGAAGAGTGGCAAAATTTGCATTTGTGTAGATTTCAAGAATCTAAATCAGTCATCTTTTAAAGATAATTACCCTTTGCCAATCATAGATTAAGTGCTTCAAATGGTGACAAGATCAGAGATGTTATCAATGCTAGATGGCTTCTCAGGATATAATCAATTTCAAATTGGTGAAGTAGACCAACGCAAGACTACATTCACCACACCTTGGGCTACATTTGCATATAAAAGAATGTGTTTTGACTTAATTAATGTTGGTGTTACCTTTTAGAGAGCAATGGACCTGGCTTTCAAAGATGAGATAGGTAAATTCATAGTGTTATACCTTGATGACTTAACCATCTTTTCAAATCATCATTTTGATCATGTACGCCACTTACAACAAGTGCTAGAGCACTGCTGCCAGAATGGTATTTCCTTGAATCCTAAGAAGTCTATTTTTGGAGTAATAGAGGGGAAACTCCTTAGACACATTATGTCTAAGGAAGGCACAAATATTGACTCAGATAGAGTCAAGTCTATTCAAGAGATTAATTTTCCTACAAGTAAAAATGCTATTCACTCTTTCTTCAGAAAGGTTAATTTCTTATGGAGGTTCATCCCCAAATTTATTGAGAAGACTAGACACATTGTGAACATGATGAAAGGGAAGACCACCTTCAGCAAGACTAAAGAAGGCAAGTCAACATTTCAAGATATCAAGACTGCCATTGCCCATGCCCCTACCTTGGTTTGTCCAGATTACAACAAAGATTTCATCATATACAGCTAGGCTTCTGAACACACACTTTCAACAATTCTTCTTTAACAAGATAATGAAGGTATGGAATCTCCTATTTATTTCAAGAATTTCCCTCTCAAAACCCATGAGATGAAGTATTCAAATGTAGGGAATCATGCTTATGTAGTGGTGAAAGAAGTCAAATATTCTTGCTTCTATATCCTGAATTCACACACTATTGCCTTAGTTCTTGACACTACAGTCATGTCCATATTTACTCAGCAAAAGTTTGGCACAAAAAGAAGCAATTGGATTGCAAAGATCTAAGATTTTGATCTAGACATCAAGCCAATAAAGTTGGTTAGGGGGAAAGGCCTATGCCAATTAATTGTTGACAATAAGCCAGAAGATACACAGCATGTAGAAGCTAAAGTGGAAGACACACTAACAATCTTTTTTGTCTCCACTACCAATGAGTGGTATTCAAGTATTGCTCATTTCCTTACTTATGGTGAATGTCCTGCTCATTTGTCTTACAAATAAAGGAGGACTATCAAGTTAAAAGATACTAATTTTATCCTTTGGGACAATGGCTTGTACAAGAGAAGCATAGATGGAGTATTCCTTCGCTATGTAGACAAAGAGAAACAAAGCCAACTTTTGAAATCTTTCCATAATCTAGCCTATGGAGGACATTTTTATGCTCCTGTGACTGCTCAAAAGATTCTGTGAGCTAAGTATTACTAGCCAACTCTTCTCCAAGATGCATATAAGTGGTGAGAAAATATGAACTCTGCCAGCAATTTATTGGAAGACCCAAGTTAGCTGCCTTGCCTCTCAAGCTAGTGATCCTATAAGAACCATTCCAACAATGGGGGATTGATTTTATTAGGACTATAAACCCATCTTCAAGTGCTAGACATGATTATGTCATTACAACAACTGACTATTTCACCAAGTAGGTAGAAGTAATCCCAGCTAAGCATGTTACATCAGAAGTTGTATGCAATTTCCTGAAGGAGAATATCATTTCTAGGTTTGGAGTTCTAACCAAAATTATTACTAACAATGTAGCTTGTTTCACCTCCCAAGAGATTACACAATTTTATTTCTATTATGGAATTACACTCTCCCATTCTTCTGATTATTTTCCACAAGGGAATGGACAAGCTGAATCAAGTAATAAGAACCTGGTAATTATCATTAAGAAGCTAGCAGATGAAAAACAAAGGACATGGCATAAAGCATTTGTTGATGCTCTATGGGTAGATAGAATCACACCAAAGAGGGAAATTGGTATGTCTCCTTTTCAACTACTTTATGGTATCAATGCTGAAATACCAATCACCTTAGAATTGCGAGCCTTGAAATTGGCAAAGGCAATTGAAGATCAGACATATGAAATCTCTCTTGATAAGAAAATCATTTGCCTGACTGAGCTGGATGAATAGAGAACCATGGTGGTGGACCAAATTTCTACTCATCAAATTTTGGTCAATAAACTCTTTAACCAAAAGGCCAAAAATCATGATTTCCAAATTGGGGATCAAGTCTTGTTGTGGGACAAAAGGAGAGAACCAAAAGGGATGCATGGAAAGTTTGACTGCCTTTAGAGAGGCCCATTTATAATTCATCAACACAATGGTGAAAATAGATTTCTACTGAAATATCAAGATGGCACAGTCTTTTCTCTACCTCACAATGGGCAGCATTTGAAACACTTCAACTTTTGAAGTATCAGATCATTGTATCTGTACATATGTATATTTATATAGTTTTTAATTCTATTTTGTTTTTTTTGTTTCCATTTTTGATGCCTTTCATTTTTGGGTAACATGAATCTGTAGCTCAATGGTACACATGAAGACAATAGAGATTTTGGATTCTACTCCCTTCAATTCTTTTTTACAATTGATAGAAGTTCCCCAACTAGAGCCAGCTTTTGTCCTCCAAAAATATCACTCATTTCTGGGACAACATTTGAACTATTTTCGTCCTCAGACCAAAATAATCTCTACCCTTCTCAAAATTTGTTCTAAGCATTCAAGTTCCTCATTTTTCAAGCTTTTCAAAAATCTACAAACTCTACAGGATTCAATCTATGGACTCTGCAGGCTTGAATCTATAGACTCTGCAGGCTTGAATCTACAAACTCTACAGGCTTAAATCTACAGACTCTACAAGAAGAAAATCTATGGAATCTATAGGACAAGTTCAATGGACTTCATAGGTTGATTTCTATGGACTCTGTAGGAAAGAAGCAAGCTCTCAACACTTAGGCAATTTCAAAGTTGGTTCAATGACAAGGTTCAACCAAAAGAGTTCATCGACAAGCTTCGAAATAAGGATTGAACCATTGAACCATTGAACCTTGAACCATTTTGGTTCAATGGGTTTAACAGGTTTAAAGGTTTAACATTAGTAGCAAGATTTAAGTGTATTTGTCAAGCTTTAAAGTTTAAGGTTCAAAGTTCAACCGCTTCAATAGGTTCAACACGTTTGGTTCAAAAAAGATCAAAAGGACTTAGCCAAAGAAACAGAATGAACTGATTGAACCATTGAACCTTGAACCAAAGGGTTCAATGAGTTCACAAGTTTAAAGGTTCAACCATTACAATGAAGATCAAATAGCTTATAAAGAACAAAGAAGTGACAGATCAATGGTTCAACAGGTTTAAAAGCTTATATAGGCAGGTTCAATCAAAATTACAAGTTTTTGACACTTAGTCATTTTCAGGGAATGAACCATTGAACCATTAAACCACTTTGGTTCAAAGGTTCAACAAGTTCAAGGTTCAAGGTTCAATGGGTTCAGTGAGGCTTGTTTCAAAGAGTCTTGGTTCAAGCAGTCAATAGAAGCAAGGGAATGAACCATTGAATTGTTGAACCAAAGTTGGTTCAATCGGTAGGTTCAAGAGGTTGCCCCAAAGCCAAATGATCAAATGGCCCTTACAGAGGGAAAAAAGGGGGAAAATTGACCAATTAAAAGTCCCAAAATAGAAAAGGGATTTCCTTTAAAAAAATTCCCCTGGAAAAATAGACAAAATGAATTCCTTCGAGAAAATGAACAAGGCAAAGAGAAAATTCCTTCAGGGAAATTGTCTGAAAGAATTCCTTCAAACTTTTTCCTCTAAAAGAAAGAAAAGACCAAAAAACCAAGCAAATTTTGTGGAAAGACTAAGGTAAGAAATGAATTCTTTCATAATTCTATCTGAAGGAATTCCTTTGGACAAAAATTCCAAAGAAATTCGGAGAAGCTGCGGGATAAAAAGCCTGAAAGAATTTTTGAAGGTCCAAGACAAAGTAGCCAAAACAATTCTTGTGGGATTTTTGTCTATGGGAAAAAGTCCACAAAAAAAGTCTGTGGGAAAGCTCTGAAGGAATTTGAAGACAAAAGGCTGCTGAAGGACCCCGAAGGGTAGGTGTACTTTATGAGGGACTCTCAACTGCGAAATTAAAGGACACTTCCCCAAAGCGAAAGGGTCACCTTTCCTTTAGGAGGATGCAAAACAAGAAATATAAAGGAAGCAAGTAATAGAAAAGGCCAAATCAAGAGAAATCCAAATAAATTCCAAGGGGTGACACGCTTGAAGATGTCAAAGTCAAGAACAATGAACTAGTCGTTGGAAATTCAAAACATAGTGATGGGTGTGCGAACATCAATTTTAAGGTTCGTAAAATAGCTGTTGATTTTGAAAAGCCTTAAAGAAGAGCCAAAGAACATAGAGACCCACTAAAAGAAGCTTGAAGGCCATTTGAAGACCACCCAAAGGGTAGATACCCTTGCATGGGGCTCTTCCTAACCCAAAATAGACCTGAATGCATTCAAAGGCTTTAAGGCCAAGACCAACAGGAAGCGACTAAGGAACAAAGCATCAAATTAAATCAAGGGCCTAATTCAATTAACCCAAAAAGGAGGAATGATAAGGAAGGATAAAAAACATTTGTGCATTATATATGTTTTTAGAAGGAGATCACCAGGTGGAAATTGAAAGATGCAAACTTTCAATAACATGACTCACTTCTCTGCATTGAGAAAAGCAAATGGGTAAATGCCCCTATGTTCCAGCATGTCTTCTTAACAAAATTCAATGCAACATGATGTGTTACTATTCACAAGTCTTTTTTTAAGAGGCTATATAAGGGACTCTCTTGTTATTGTAGAAAGGATCTCTCTCTGATAATTAGAAATGAAACTCTACCCAAATTGAAAGGCATTACTGAGACTTTGAGCTCAAATTGTTGATCATATTCTGTTATTTGCATAAGAAAGAAAGTGACTTTTCAGACTTTGTGCTATGATATCTTTGTTGTTGGGGAAACTATTCTTATGTCTTTTTCCTTAATATATTTTCTATTCCTTTAATTCAACAAGCAAAATTAGTGAAAGTAGTCAGGAAGGTGTCCTGAAGTCAACTGTGGAGAGACTTTGTGCCCCCATAATTGCCTTTAGTGTGTTTTCTTATTGTTTCTAATTAAAGGACCTTGGGATGACTTTGTGCCCTCATTATCCTTCATATCTCACTCTTGGGCAATTTAGGTGGAGACTTTGTGCTACATCTTAATTTTCTAGTTACTACGTCCTTTGTTACATTTTGTAATTACTACCAGGAGTATTCTTGTGGTTTGCTGAATAGTACTTCTGAAAGAAGAGGAGTGCTTTATGTCATTTCCCTTGAGATTTTTCCTTTGATTTGCATGCATCATCTCTGAAGAAAGAGAGATGGATCATTTATCCTACCCTTGAGTATTATTTTCTATATATATATATATATATATATATATATATATATATATATATATATATATATATATATATATATATATAACATATCTATAGGGAACCTCCCCTTGATGAGAGGAGAGATTTGTCCCCTTTTGATGTGGTAAACCTACACATTTGGATGACCAATCTTCCTACTTTGGATGATAAGACCTATTTTGTTTATCAGTATGTTAATCGACAAAATATTCAACCACCAAACAACATTACATAAACTAGAAAAAGCAAACAAAAATTAAAGAAGTTTTTCAATGAAAATTCTCTTAACAAGAAGTTTAATGTTGAAGGTTTAGTTTTATATTGGGACAAAGATCATGAATATCATAGAAAACATCATAAGTTTGATTCATTATGGTTTAATCCTTTTGCAATTGCTATTGTACATGGAAACAATGCTTTTTATTTAAAAGATCTTGACAGAAATTGGTTGTGTTACTTAGTTAACGACCATCATTTGAAATTATTTCATGATTATCTACTTTCATTTTTGTTTGTTTCTTTGCATTTCAATTTATTTTGGTTTGTTGTTTATTTCTTTATTGTTTTTATTTGCTATTTCTATTTTATTATTTGGCCTAATTTACTTTTCTTTTTGAAAATATCAATGAAGTTTACAAATGGAAAAGTTTCATATTATGAAGTAAGAGTGTAAGGATTTTGCAAATCTATTGTAAGTATCAATTATTTTTGGATATTATGCTTCATGAATTCCATTTTCCTTATATATGGATAACATATATGGAGTTATATCAAGTTTTTAAAAGTATTACTTAATTTTTAGGTTTTGTACTTAAGGAATTTATATTAAATTGTGCATCTATCCTAAACTTCTTTATTATATCATTATTTTTATTCATGACATGCTAGTTGAATAATCCATATCTTGGTGAAATTAACTATTAAAGGGGTTTAGGTGTAGCTACATGAGAAATGATTTTCTTGGATCACACTCTCAAGAATATATTTTGTTAATAGGAAATTATTTTCTACTTAATTTTATTACATAAAATTGACTAGAAAGGTCACTTGTGTTATGCCTATTTTTCACACCCTCTTAGTTTTTTTAAACTAATACTTTCTGCCATAGAGATGACTCTATCATGAAATTTAAAATTGTGTTGGGGAGCTAGTCAATTAGAAGTATATTTGAATGCATATTTTTTATTATGAATTGATTATGATTGGTTGATGACTTCATGTTTATATTTTGAGTGGTTTCAAAAAGCATAGTGGAATAATGAATAATATGTGCATCTATATATCATTTTGTATGTATGTGATAAACCATTTTGCTTCTCAAAGTAGTTATTTAGATTAGAACTCAACATTTTACTTTGACATGGTTTTACTTTGTGTGTTTTCAAATATGGAAGCATATATATTGCTCTGACATTTTCAGATACCTTTAATGATTTCATTGAGTATGGATTGCCATGAGAAATTCAAGAATGGATTTTTAGTTTTGACAACTTGAACAGTTTGTAGTGATTATTGTCATGGTTTTCATTAGCAATATGAATTTAGGTTTAAAACATGTCAAAATATTTTTTGAACTAGTTATAATGATTTTCCCTCTCAACTTATTTTCAAAAAATAATGAGTATTTAGATGTATTGTATATAATCATCAAAAAAGGAGGAAATAATGCACTTTATTTTTTATTTTAATATGAATTCATTTTGAAAGATTGAACATGGTAATTTTTTATGGATCCATTATTTCATGGATTACATTGATACATAATTCAATTTTAAAGACAATGGTATGATTTATGTTGGTTTTAATTCTCACCATGATCTTTGAACATAATTATCAAAGGGAGAACTTATTTATTTTTTTGAATTAGTTTATGAATATTCTTTTTAAAGTGGTATAAGTTATTCATTTTGAAAGCTCAAAATGTACTTGAGAGTTATTATATCAATGTAATAACCTAAAGTATTTTACCCTAAGTCTTTTGTTATAATCATTGAATTCTAGTGATTTTGATGGCATAGGAATGATTTAGAAGGTTTATATATATGAAAAAAGAGTCCTGCTTGAAAAGATTGATATTATTGACTTAGCACTTGTTTGAAGGAATGTTTTTTGATGGCATAAGGATTTATTTTAAAGTTAAGATATTTAAATATAAACCTTTATCAAGACATATAGCTTCAAAGGGCATAGGTTGATTGTTTTGAGGGTGTTGAAATAAATATAAAGGCATATGAATGGTGTGAATAACTTGTTTCATGTTTGAACCCCGTGTGAAGTACAATGTTGAGCTAGTAGATGTTATGTAATTGATATATGTCTTGGCACCATGTTGGTAGAAAATTTAATGTGAGGTCATAGTCAATGATGTTTTTAGATATGCCAAGATATGTCCATGGTCTAAAATTCAATGTAATAGGTACATACCTCGAAAGGCAAAAGTTAGTAAAGATTTAGTAGATGTTTTTGCAATCACTAAATTTGGTTTTTTGGCTAATCTACATAGAGGAAATGCTATGTATAATCTCAATTTTGATGAGATAATGGAAATTGAACATATCATCAAGTTAGTTATGGCAGAGGCTAGAAAATACAAATAAGGTGGTTTTTCATGTTTTAAGTCATTTTGGAAAGCTTCTCATGGAAATTAAGATTTGGTAGTTTGAGATTTCAAGTTATAGATAAGGATTTTGAGAGAAAAGACTAAAAATAAGAATAAATAGGTATACCATGAATGAATTTAATGACTCTTTTAAGGATTTTATGAGCTATTTAGAAAGTTATGAAAGGAAAATTGTGATAGTCTGCATGTTAATAAGTTTTGAGGAGGTTATTGATTTGAAATTTATGCATTAATATTTTGAAAAATGAATGATTTTACAATGATTAATATCCTTCTCATGCTTTAATATTAGATAAGACTAGTTTTGTTTTTATATATTCTTGGTCTTCAATGAAATATAGGGTCATTTGGGTTTGAAACTAGGTGTTTGGAAATATAAAAGTTTGTGGAAATCTATTGGATTTTAATAATAGTTTTAAAATGTTTAAGACACTTAGACATTTGTTGTTTCAAGACATAGAGGTTTTTATTGGAATTTTTAGATGTATAAAGCCAAGTTTAGTGAAATATTGATAATACATTATGTGTGCATGATTTAATATAAGATGGTTTTATGAGTTTCAAAAACATCCAAGTACATTTTATGCTGAAGTATTTTATAGTTTCATATTTTCTTGGATTTGGAAGTAGAATAATTCATAGTTTTTAATATGTTAAAATTTGAGAAAGAATGGAAGTGTGTCAGATTCATAATTCAATTTGAAATTTTAGGAGTTTTTTCAGTTTCTAAGGTTTCTTTGAAGATTTTAGATAACATGGATTTTGGTGTATACATATTAGTTTCAGTTTTGAAAGGAAATTTGCATGCATGTCATGAAATGAGATTGTCAAATTTTGAAACATGGGAATGGTTTTTCAACCTTTTATTGAACCTCTTCTTACCAATCAAGTCTCCCAACTTGAGATTGAAAAAAATCATGATAAAACCTTTGCCAATCTTGTCATTCCTTTAGTTTCAAATGAGCCTTCATCTCCTCATAGAGAGCCTATTTTGGGGTGTAAGAAGTTAGGTATGGAATATTTTTATAGTGAACCCATCACAAGATGTACGAAGTTAAGTTTGGAAAATCCCATTTATGCTAGCCAAAAATGTATAATGGATGTTTGCCCTACTACTTCAAGTAAAAGAGCAAATAATCAGACTAAACTTAATACTCTTGTTGAGATTATAATGCTTAAATGGATTAAGCTAGAAATTGATTATCCCTTTTCTGATTCAAGGACTAATATATTTCATCTTTTAGCCATTGAAATAGTCTATAATGAAGGTGTTAATGAGCATGAGAAGCCTATAATTAAAGTAATTTTAGATCATATTGAGAACCCATCACAAGATGTAGGAAGTTAAGTTTGGAAAATCCCATTTATGCTAGAAAAAAATGTATAATGGATGTTTGCCCTACTATTTCAAGTAAAAGAGCAAATAATGAGACTGAACTTAATACTCTTGTTGAGATTATAGTGCTTAAATGGATTAAGCTAGAAATTGATGATCCCTTTTTTGATTCAAGGACTAATATAGTTCATCTTTTAGCCATTGAAAAAGTCTATAATGAAGGTGTTAATGAGCATGGGAATCCTATAATTAAAGTAATTTTAGATTCTATTGACTATTAGATGTCATCTAGATAGAATTTTTATTTTTCAATTTGACTATATTGGATAGATAGTTTAATTTGTGACTTGATATTTTGACTTGTAGTTTTGATGCATAAACTTTTAGATCTTTGATAATTTTGGGAAGTATAGCGGACTTAATTTTGGAATATGTATCATGGCTTGATATAAATATAATTTTATTAAACTTTAACTTATATATTTAATAATTGATATAAGTATTCTATTTTATTAGTGATTGATGAGGGTCTCCAACTGTTAAGATAAGTACTCAAACTATATTCAAAAACTTGAGCTATTAATAATTTGAAGTCTTAATTAAAGATATCCTTAACCAATAATAATTTATAATTAATTGACTTTTAAAGTCAATTAGCTAACATAAACTAATAACTAAGGTTAGTTATAACTTATTTTTCAACTAAGTTTGGAGCATAAAAGGAGATCTAAGATTCTTTTGAAGCTAGATGAACAACATATGTATTGAAGACTTATATATTTTGTAAATCCAATCATTCATCTCTCTCTTTTATATGTAACTTCATTGAGATAACATGACTTTTGTTGATTGACCCAAAGGTAGTTTATCTAATGGTTGAGTAATTGTTTAGGTAACATAGGTATATCAAACTTTTATTATCATTTATAATAGATTATCTAAATATTGTCAAGTTTAAAATCTTTTGATGATTTTTATTTGTAGTCCTATACGTAGATTCCATGTACTCAACTTGAATAATGATGAACACTTCATTTTTTTACATCTCATTGATCTATTTTGATTATAAAAGTTGTCTCTCAAGATATTTGTAAAAATAGATGTTGATTTTCTCAATAAAATCTATCTTATTTTACTAAAATGACTCTCTTATGAGACTCATAGACTTTATTGTAATTTATATTTATTATACTTTTAAATATAGTTTTTTAATCTTTTATTAATTCAATTTTGATTTCTATTTCTTAGTTTATATCTTTATCTTTCTATCTATCTAGTTTACTATTTTATTTAAGTGATTTTTTATATGTCTTACTTTACTTGATTTAATATAGATTGTTATTTTATTAGTTCATTTCACATAGTTTAGGTTTTATTTTAAATTTCTTTACTTGATTTGTTGTTAGTTGTTTTGTAGCTTAGTCATAGTTTAGTTTAGATATGAGATTTTTTTAGATGTTGGATTATAGTTCTAGTTCTATTTTAGCTTATATTGATGATTAGATCCTTTAACCTTTATTTTTATTTAAATTTTATTATATTGGTTAATTATTCATCAACTTGTTAATTCTTAGATAGTTAAAATAAATTGTTTTTATATTTTAATTTAGTCTAGTTACTTTCTATTTATTTTTATTTTAATTATTTTGTTAGCTATTGTTTGTTGTGTATATTGTGTGTTTATTTTACTTGATTGATTACTTGGTTAAATATTTATTTACCTTTTATCTTATCTAAAATTTGATTATTGATTTATCTTTTGAAGTTATTTGGAAATGTTGTGGCAGAAGCAAGATATTACTTAAAATATATTATTTTACTGAATCAATTTTTTTTGCTTTAAGAGATTATCTAGTTCATATGTTTTCTTTGTTAGATAGGATAGATTAAAAATTCATATATAAAATCATTCATGATTTGATAAAGTGTATTTCTAATGTTATAATGGAATATGTTATATTTTATGACTTATTTATTATTTTCCAAAACATTTAAAAACCCTTACATCTTTAGGATCATAGTTTAACCTTTAAAACTCCATGATTAGACTAGGGTGATTTTAAATTAACCTTTAAAATAGATGAAAGGGTTGATTCAATGATAGTAAAATTTTCATCATCAAAAAATTTGGTGACTCCATTGGGAAAATTCATTCAAAAATCTAATTTGTTTTAAAACTAGATTTTATTCTCATTGATATTACTTATACGACAATAACCTCTTATTATCTAACCTAACATTGATATTTTTTATGATCAAGTTAATGTTACTTTTAATATAACATGTTATGCCTACTATAATCATCATAAAAATATTCAACAAGTGATTTAGGTCATAAACCAAGAAGAAGATATTATATAATTTGAGATTGATTGGTATTTTAATCTCACACATGAGACTCAATGAGACATTCTTAATTCAAATGAAAGAATTTAGGAAGATAGAGTAAGAGTTTTAGTTGGTAATCCTAGGTTTAGAACTCTTTTTATTTCTAATTATTTTCTTTTTAATGATTTTATTTTACCTTCTAAACCTATTGTTACAAATCTATAATTAAATCAAGTATATTAAGTTCAAAATAATCAATCTATTCATGTATAAATTACAAAAACTTTTAATGGGAGAGAAACCAAAAGTAGAATAGAGGATCTAGGATCTGATTCATGTATTAAAAATTAATAAATTACAAGATGATCTCACTAAAGTTGAAGATGAAGAAGAAGTTCAATCAGAATAGTAGATAGGTGTATCAACATGGATTTATACAAATCTAATTATTTTTGGAAATGATCTTGGTAAGTTGCCTTCTCTTAAAGAATTAAATATACTAATGTTTTTTGGTGCTCTTTGAGAATCTTGGGAAGATCATTTATAATATTTTATATTAGTTTATATTACTCTTGGAATAACAAATGAAAATATTTGCTTAAGAGTTTTTGTACAAAAACTCTTAAGCAAATATTTTCATTTGTTATTCCAAGAGTAATATAAACTAATATAAAATATTATAAATGATCTTCCCAAGATTCTCAAAGAGCATTACCAAACATTTATTAGTTTGATTGCCAAAGTTATTGACACTTGTAAAGATATTTAAGATTGGCTACAGTTATCTTTTGAGAAATCTAAAGAAGATTTTGATGTAGTCAATGATCTTGTGAATTTTTCTCTCAATCTAGGTTAGACCATTTATCATTTCATTTCTCAGTTCAATAAGCTATGTCAAAAGATCCTGCATGATCTTAGACCTTATAAACTTTTATCTAGAATTTATCTTCATAATGCTTTACCTTTAAAATATAAAATGATTTTAGAGGATAAAGATATCATAGTATATGAGAAAAATATATGGTTATGTATGGAATATGAAAATAAACTTAAATGTATTGGGTTTAAGTAAATATATTCTACAAGTTTAAATTTAGATAACTCAAAAAAATTAAAATCTATCTAATGTCAAAAAAAAAAGTTTCTCACTATTAAAAGACAACTTAATGATAAATCTTCTTCGTCAAATAGAAATAATAATAAAAGTAAAAACTTAGAAATTGGTTTTTACTGTAACTTTTGAGAAATGAATTATGATCCAGATACATGTCTTGTTCATAATTCAAGAAATTAATTCAAGGGAAGGATAGTATATCTTAAGATCTAGTAGACAATATAAACACTCTTGATGATCCATCAAAAAAAGAGAATGCTTATGTTGTGAATACTAATAATAAGGATTATAATTCTTCTCAAAATAATAAAATAGTAGACAACAGTTCTGTTTCTAATGATAAAAGGAAAACAATTTAAAAAAATAATTCAAATGATAATGCCACTCAAAATATTCATTTATCAACTGGTTACAACAATCATCAATATCAACATTATAAGCCTAAAAGTTTTAGACAAACTTATGTTAAAAATTATAATATAATTGATAAATTATCAATAATTAAAGATGGATTCTCTTTACTTTATGTATCTAGTCTTCCAAGGCAACTTGATAAGATTAATGAAGTTGCTAAGAATCCTAAAGCTAATGTAAGTTTACAAAAAGAAAATAATAATGAGAAATCAACTATTTTTACTTAAAATTACAAGCCTCCTATTGATTATATTTCTCCATTTTATGTTACAATTAAAATTTCTAATAAGATAATCTATAATTGTATTTTAGATATAGATGCTTCAAAAAATATTATGCCTAAATATATTGTAGATCAGTTAGGCATATCTTATGAAATGGATAATATGAAACTTATTAGTTTTGATTCTAGACAAACTAAGAGTTGTGGTATGTTTTAGGATATCGTCATTAAAATTTCACAAGATGAAAGAAATAAATGCATGACTGATTTTCAAGTTTAGATATACCTAGTAATTACAATATGTTATTAAGAAGATATTGGTCTAAAGTAACTGATGTTTTTTTTGGAAATGATATCACACGAGTTTCTATTAGTAATGAAATTACTTTCATTAAAAGAGAGGATTGGTCTTATACACACATTGAATCATCTACTTCTTCAACTATTTATTATGTTGAAATTAGAATTAGGATTTATGAATTGCTAAATTTAGATTAAATAGAAAATCAACATGAAGAATTATTTAAAAATAATATTTTATAGTCATTTTACTTTGATGGAGCTTGTTCTCAATAAGGTAATGTTCTAAAATTTGTCTAATTTCTCTTTTAAGTATTTTTTTTTGTTATGATTATAAATTATCATTTGAAAAGACTAATAATACAATAGAATTTGAATCATTATTTTTAAGGTTGGAAAAAAGTATTTAACTTAACATTAAGCATTTAGAAGTTTATGAATATTCTTAATTGGTTGTTAGAAAAGTTTGTAAAATATATAAAACTAATCAAACTCATATACATAGCTATACACAAAATATTTAATCATTACTTAAATATTTTAAAGCTATCAATATCACTCATATTCTTAAATAATATAATGTTAGATATGATAAACTTTTTATTTTTGCATCTAATCCAATTCTAAGTGAAACTAAACTTACTACAAACTTCTCTTATGCTGAAATTCATCTTAAAATTTTCTGATTAGAATGACAGTTGACCTGTTTTAAGTTATTATGAACACATTGATTATTTCATTAAGGTAAATTAATTTGATTATGATGATTATATACTAAATTTTGGTGATTATTTGTAATTAATTACTAATAAATTTTTTGTTGGTTTGATAAATTTTCAATCTATGTTCATGCCTAATGATCAACTTAAAATTTTTAAAACAAAAAAGCCTTCTAGGAGAATCATAGGTGAGATTATTCCAATCAATTAGGTTCTGAAAAGGATAAAAAATATGTTTATTTAAGAATTTAGGTTACTACAAGTGAGAAGGTTAAATTCATTAAACTATTTAAATATTTAATTAATATTTTTATCTAGTCATATAAATATCTTAAGGGTTATTATTGAAATTATTAAACATGACATACCTATTAATCCTGATATCAAATCTGTAAGGTAGAAAATATGAAGAATTATCTCTTTGTTATAAAAAACCATTAACAAATAGCTATATAAGATTTTTCATGTTACTATCATTTATATTATAAAATATTCAAAATAGATAGCTAATCTGGTTCAAATTAGGAATAAAAATGGTTACATTATACTATGTGTTGATTTTAGAGATCTAAATAAAGCTAGTGTTAAGGATAATTTTCTTCTACTAAGTATAGATCATATTTTGTATCAAGTTGTAGGATAAAAAGTGATATATTTATTTTATGAATTTCTTAATTATAACAATTTTTGTGTAAATCTTGAAGATAGACATAAAACTACTTTGACTACTCGTAGAGGTACTTTCACTTATAATAGAATACCTTTTGAATTGATGAATGCAGAAGCTACTTTTCAAAGAGTCATGCATGTTAATTTTGATGATTTAGTTGGAATTATTATTTAAATTTATTTAAATGATTTCATTGTGTATTCAAAAATAAGAAAACATATTTTAGACCATCTTCATGAAGTTTTCAAAAGATGTAGAAAATATGGTATTTCTTTGAATCCAAGGAAATTAGTTTTTGGTTATACTAAGGGTAAGTTATTAGGACATATTATTTCTAAATATGGCATTTATATTGATCCTAAATTTGTTAAATCTATTAATTAACTACCTCCTTCCAAATATCAATCTAGCTTGAGGACTTTTTTTGGTAAGATAAACTTTGTTAAGAAATTTATATCAGATTTTACTAATAAACTTAATCCTTTACAATTATTACTTAAGAAAGATAAAATATATAATTGGGATGAAGGTGCTGATTTAACTTTTAATTTTATTAAAGATGCCTTTATAAGTGGTCTAATTCTTGCTAAACCTAATTTAAATAAAGCATTCTTAATTTATGTTAATGCTACCAAAAAATCTATTGAAGCTATAATAATTCAAGAGTTTGAAAATAATGAAGAAAAACCAATCAAATACATAAGCCAAGTTTTAAAAGATGTTGAAAATAGGTACCTACTTATTGAGAAATTCATTTTCTCATTAGTTTCCTCTTTGATTAAGTTTCATTATTTATTTATGGGAAAAAAAAATTATGTGATATAACATACCTACTTGTAATATCTTTTAAAAAAACCAACCATTCAAGGAAGGCTTGTTATGTGGATTTTATGCATTCAAGAGTTTGACCTTGAATTTGATACTTATAAGAGGATTAAAGGAAATGAATTGGAAAAACACTTATTTGAAAATACTTATTCAGATATTAATATTTTGGTCTTTCTAATTGATGATAAGTTAAATGTAAAGCCACATTTAAAGACCATAAAGATTGCTGATTTTTCTAAAAAATTTAAGTTTGTTCTTGAAATGAATGAATAGATTATATAGGATTATATTTTGGATAAAGATGATTAGTACCATGATTTAGTTTATTATTTCCAAAATCAGGCCTATACTAATATTTTTTTAAAAATGAAAATATATTCCCTAATATTAAAAACTTTAAATTTTTGTATGTTAGAAATTTCTCTATTCTATCAAAATAGAGATGGTGTTTTGTGGAGATGTCTTAAACATAATCAAATGAAAAAAGTTATTAAATTTGGTCATGAATGAATTTGTGGTGTAAATTATGATTTGAAAACAACTACTTATAATATCTTAAGAGTAGGTTATTATTGGCCTACTCTATTTCAAGATGTTTATAAGCTAGTTTGTTCTTGCATGCCATGCCAATTTTTTGTTGGAAGAGATAAGTTGTTTGAAATGTCTTTAAACCCTATTATTCTTGAAAAAACTTTTACAAAATGAGGATTTGAATTTATTTTAGATATTCCTTCACATTTATCTATAGGCTATAGGTATAATTTAATAACCACATATTATTTCACTAAGTGGCCTGAGGCCAAAACACTTAAGAGTTTGGTAATAGGTGAAGTGATCTCTTTCTTAAAAAATCATATTTTCACTAGATTTAGAGTCACTTATGAAATCATTTTTCAAAATGGACCTCAATTTGTTTTAAATGAATTTCTATAATTCATAAGAAAGTATTCTATTATATCTAGTCATTCATTTAAATATTACCTTGAAGGTAATGGTCAAGCTAAGTCAATAAATAAAAATTTGATTTCAATTATGAAGAAATTAGTTTATAATAATAAAATAAATTGACATCTCAAATTATTTGAATCTTTATGGGTTGAGAGGACTATTGTTAAGGCAATAACTGGTTTTTCACCTTTTATGTTAGCTTATGATTTCGAAGTTACTTTACCAATAAAACTTTAGATTTCTTTAATTAGGACTAATCTATAATATGTTACCGAAGATACAAATTGAATTGATCAAAGATTACATTATTTAATAGCTCTTGATGATTCCAAAGCAATAACATTACAAAAATTAGAAAGAGCTAAGAAAAAATTAAATATTTTTGATAAAAAGATTTCTAACAAGAAGTTTAATGTTGGAGATTTAGTTTTATATTGGAACAAAGCTCATGAAGATCTTGAAAAATGTCACAAGTTTGATTCAATATGGCTTGGTCCTTATAAAAGTACTATTGTACTTTGAAATAGTGATTTTCATTTAAAATATCTTGAAGGAAATTGGGTATGTTACTCAGTTAGTGACCATTATTTGAAATTATTTCATGGTTAGCTACTTTTAGTTTTGTTTATTTATTTATGTTTTTCTTCTGGTTTGTTGTTTCTTTCTTTTTTGTTTTTGTTTTATTGTTTCACCTACTTTACTTTTATTTTTGAAAATATCAATGAATTTTATAAATAGAAAAATTTCACATTATGAAGGAAGAGTGCAAGGATTATGGAAATTTACTATAAGTATCAATTATTTTTTGATATTATGCTTCATGAATTCAGTTTTCCTTATATATGGATAATATATACTGAGCTATATCAAGTTATTAAAAGTATTAATTAATTTTCATATTTTCTACCTAAGGCATTTATATTAGATTATGCATCTAGCCTGAACTTCTTTTTCATATAATTCCCTTTATTTGTGTTATGCTAGCCGAATAATCCATCCCTTGCTAAAATTCACCATTAGAAAGGTTCGTGTATAGCTACTTGAGAAATAATTTTCCTGGATCACACCTTCAATAATATATTTTATTAATAGGTATTTTTTTTTGTTTAATTTTATTATATAAAATTGTCTAGCAAGGTTACTAGTGTTATGCCTATTTTTCACATCCCTCAATTTTTCTAAACTAATACTTTCTGCCATAGAGATTATTGTGTCATGAAATTTAAAACTATGTTAGGGACCTAGTCATTTAGTAGTATATTTGAATGCATATTTTTTATTATGAATTGATGATGATTGGTTGATGAATTCATAATTATATTTTTAGTGGTTTGAAAAATTATAGTGGCTTAATGAATAAAATGTGTATTTGTATATCATTATGTATGTATGTGATCAGTCATTTTGCTTCTCAAATTAATTATTCAGATTACAACTCTACATTTTTAGTTTGACATGGTTTCACTTTGTGTGTTTTAAAATATGGAAGCATATATATTGCTATGACATTTTTATATATATATCAATTGATTTTAGTTATTATGGATTGTCATGACAAATTCAAGAATGTATTTTTAGTTTTGACAACTTGAAGAGTTTGTACGGATTATTGCCATGGGTTTCATTAGCAATATGAAGTTGGGTTTAGAACAGATCAGAATGATTTTTCAATCAATTATAATGATTTTCCCTCTCAGCTTATTTTTAAAAAAGTATGACTATTTAGATGGATTGAATATATTCATCATAACAAGAGGAAATAATGCACTTTATCATTTATTTTAATATGAATTAATTTTTAAAGATTGAACATGGTCATTTTTACAAATCCATTTTTTTATGAACTACATTTATATAGAATTCAATTTGAAAGACAATGATATGATTTATGTGGGTTTTAATTCTCACCATGAACTTGGAACATAATTATCAAAGGGAGAACTAATTCATTTTTTAAAATTAGTTTATCAATATCTCTTTTTCAAGTGGTATAAGTGGTTCATTTTGAAAGTTCAAAATATGTTCGAGATTTATTATTTCAAGGTCCTAACCTAAAGTCTTTTATCCTAAGTATTTCTTTTATAATCATTGAATCCTAGTGATTCTGATGGCATGTAAATGATTTAGAAGGCTTATATAAAAAAATACTTATTTGAAAGGATTGATATTGTTGACTTAAGACTTATTTCATGGAATGGGTTTTGATGGCCAAAGGATTTTCTTTAAAGTTAAGATATTTAAATCTTAACTTTCATTAAGACATATAGTTTCAAAGGGCCTATGTTGTTTGTTTTGAGTGTGTTGAAATAAATTCAAAGGTATATGAATGGTTTGAATGAGTTATTTCAAGTTTGAACCCCATGTGATGTAGGATGTTGAGTTGGTAGATGTTATATACTTGATAGATGTCTTGGCACCATGTTGGTTGAAGAGTTAATGCAAGTGCATATTAGATCATGTTTCAAGATATGCTAAGATATTTTGGTGGTCCAAAATTAAATGTAATAGATACATGCCTTGAAAGGTAGAAATTAGTAAAGATTTAGTGGATTTTTTGGTAATCACTGAATTTGTTTTTTTAGATAACCTAGATAGAGGAAATTCTAATTATAATCTCAGTTTTGGTGAGTCAATGGGAATTGAGCTCATCATCAAATTAGTTATGGTGGAGGCTAGTGAATATAAATAAGGTGGTTTATCATGTTTTTAGTTATTTTGGAAAGCTTCTTGTTAAAGTTGAGCTCTAGTAATTTAGGATTTAAAGTTTCAAAGAAGGATTTTGAGAGGAAAGATAATAGGGAAGCATAACCAGGCATACCATGAATGAATTTCGTGACTCTTTATAGGATTTTATGAGTTATTTAGATAGTTATGAAAGGAAAATTGTGATATTGTGCATGTTAATATGTTTTGAGGAGGTTATTGATTTTAAATCTATTCATGAAATTTTTGAAAAGTGAATGATTTTATAGTCTTGAGTATCCTTATCAAGCATTAATATTGGTTAATACTAGTTCTAGTTTTCTATAATCCTAGTATTTAGTGAAATATACAGTCATTTGGGTTCAAAACTAGGTGTTTGTAAATATAAAAGTTTGTGAAAATATATGGGCTTTCAATAATAGTTTAAAAATGTTTCAGACACTTAGAAATTTGTTTTTTCAAGACTCAGAGGTTTTTGTTGTAATTTTAAATATTTAAAGGATATTATGTGTGCCTAATATGATATAAGATGTTTTTAGGAGTTTCAAAAACATGTAAGCACATTTTATGGTGAAGCATTATACAGTGTCATATTTTCTTGGATTTTGAAGTAAAACCCTTCATAGTTTTTAACTTGTTAAAACTTGAGAAAAAATGGTAGTGTGTCAAATTAGAATTTTAGTTTAAAATTTTAGGTGTTTATTTAGTTTTTAAGGTTTATTTAAATATTTTAGATAAAAAGGATTTTGGTACATACATATTAGTTTTAGTTTCAAAATGAAATTTTCATGCATGTTATGAAATGAGACTAACATGTTTTGAAATATGGTAAGATTTTTTTACCCTGTTATTGAATCTCTTCCTACCAATCAAGTCACCCATCTTGAGATTGAAATAAATAATGCTAAAACCTTTGTCAATCTTACCATTACTTATATTTCAAATTAGCCTTAATCTCCTAATAGATAACCTATTTTGGGATGTAGGAAGTTAGGTTTGGCATCTTCTCATAGTGAACCCATCATAGGATGCATGATGTTGATTTTGGAAAAGCCTGTTTATACTAGTACAAAATATATAATAGATTTTTTACCTTCTACTTCATATAAAAGAGCAAATAGTTAGACTGATCCTAATATTCCTATTGACATTAGAGTGCTTAAATGGATTAAGCTATAAATTGATGATCCCTTTTCTGATGCAAGGACTAATAAAACTCATCTTATAACCATTGAAATGGAGTGTAATGAAGGTTCTAATGACCATGGGAAGACTATAATTGAAGTAATTTCAGATTCTGATGACTACTAGATGTCATTTGGATACACTTCATATTTTTCGATTGGACTATAGTTGGTAGACAGTTTACTTTTAGACTTGATATATTAATTTTTAGTTTTCATGCATAAGCTTTCATATCTTTGATAACTTTGGGAAGTATAAAAGACCTAATTATATATATATATATATATATATAATAGAATACTTATATCAATTATTAAATAAATAAGTCAAATGTTAATAAAATTCTATTTATATAAAATCATGATGCATATTCCAAAATCAACTTAGGCATATATATATGCCTAAGTTGATTTTGGAATATGCATCATGATTTTATATAAATAGAATTTTATTAACATATATATATATATATATATATATATATATATATATATATATATATATGCCTAAGTTAATTTTGGAATATGCATCATGATTTTATATAAATAGAATTTTATTAACATTTGACTTATTTATTTAATAATTGATATAATTATTCTATTTTATTTATGATTGATGAGGGTCCCCACCCATTAAGATAAGTACCTAGTCTATATTTAAAAACATGATCTATTAAGATTTTTAAGTCTTAATTAAACATATCCTTAATCAATAACTATTTATAATTAATTAACTTTAAAAGTTAGTTAACTAACACAAACTAATAACTAACAAAGGTTAGTTATAAATTATTTTTCAACTAAGTTTGGATCATAAAAGGAGATCAAAGATTAATTTGATGTGAGAAGAACAACATAAAAATTAAAGACTTATACAATCTATAAAGTCAATCATTCATCTCTCTTTTTTGTATGCAATTTCATTGAGATATCATGACTTTTTTAGATAGACTCAATAGTATTTTATCTTATAGTTGAGTAATTATTGAGGCAACATAGGTATATCTAGTGTTTATTATCATTTATAATAGATTATCTAAATATTATCAAGTTTAACATCTTTTGATGATTTTTATTTGCAGTCCTAAGTGTAGAATCTAATTATTCAACTTGAATAATAATGAACACTTTTCTATTTTGTGACATCTCATTGATCTATTTTGATTGTAAAAGTTGTTTCTCAAGATATTTATAAAGAAATATGTTGACTTTTTCAATAAAATCTATCTTAGTTTGCTAAGATGACTCTCCTCTGAGACTCATATACTTTCTTGTACTTTAAATTTACTCTGAATTTAAATATAGTTTTTAATATTTTATTAATTTAGTTTTAATTTCTATTTATTATTTTATGTTTTTTTCTTTCTATTTGTTTAGTTTACTATTTTATTTCTATTATCTTTAAGTGATTTCTTTTATATCTCTTTCTCTACCTAATTTAATATAAATTATTATTTGATTATTTCCTTTCATATAGTTTAGGTTTAGTTTTATAATTCTTTATTAGATTTGTTGTTAGTTATTTTGTAGGTTAGCCATAGTTTAGGTTAGATATGATATTTATTTAGATTTTTTTATTATAGTTCTAGTTTTTTTTAGTTTTTATTGATGATTATATCATTTTACCTTTATTTTTATTTAAGTTTTATGAGATTTTTTAATTTTTCATCAACTTATTAGTTCTTATATAGTTAGATTAATTTGTTTATATACTTTAGTTTAGTCTAGTTATTTTCTGTTTAATTTTATTTTAATTAGTTTGTTAGTTGTTGTTTATTGTGTCTATTATGTGTTTGTTTTACTTGATTAAATGTATATTTACCTTCTATATTATCACAAATCCATTTATTGTTTTATCTTTTGAAGTTACATGGAAATATTACAGCAAAGCAAGATATTACATGACATATATTATTTTACTAAATTAGATTTCTTTGCTTCAAGAGATTATCTAATTCATAAGTTTTCTTTGTTGGACAGGATAGATTATAGATTCATATCTAAATTGATTCATGATTTAATAAAATGAATTTCTAATGTTAGAATATAATATGCCACATTTTATGACTTATTTATTATTTCTTATAACATTTAAAAACCTGTCATATCTTTAATATCATAGTTAAACCTTTAGAATCCCATGATTAGACTAGTATAATTCCAACTTAATCGTCATGATAGGTGAAAAGGTTGAATTATTGATGGTAAAATTTTCATCATCAACAAATTTGGTGACTCTATTGATGAAATTCATTTAGAAATATGATTTATTTTAGAATTACATTTTATTCTCACTCATGGTACTTGAAGAATAACAACCTCCTATAATCTAACATAGAATTGATATTATTGATGATCAAGTTGATGTTTATTTTAATCTAACACATTATGCATTGTATAATCATCCAAAAAATCTTCAATAAGTCATTAAAGTCATAAACTAAGAAGAAAAGATTATAAAATTTTATATTGATTGGTATTTTAATCTCACACACAAGACTCAACAAGAATTCTTAATTCGAATAGAAGAGTTTAGGACGATAGATCTAGAGTTTTAGTTTTTAATCGTCACCATAGAACTCATTTTATTTTTGATTATTTTTCTTTTGATAATTTTTTTTTCCTTCTAAACCTAATGTTAAAAATATGCAATTAAATCAAGTAGATCATGTTCAAAATAATCAATATGTTCAAGTAAAAACTACTAAAACATTCAATGGGAGAGTAACTAGAATTATAATAGAGGATACAAGATCTAATTCATGGATTAAAAAATAATAGAGAACAAGATGATCTCACTGAAGGTAAAGATGAATAAGTTTCGTATGAACAATATATAGTTGTAACACCATGGATTTGTACAAATCCTATTAATGATGGAAACCATCCTGGTAATTTACATGATCTTAAAGGATTAAATATATCAAAGTTTTTGGGGGCTCCTAAATAATTTTTGGAAGATTATTTAGAAACTTTTATATTATTTTGTTCTACTCTTAGAATAACAAATGAAAAAAAATTCTTAAGAGTTTTTGTGTAAACACTTGAAAGAAAACCTTACCAAGCATTCATTAGTTTTCCTACCAAAGTTACCGACACTTGAAAATATGTTGAAGATTGGTTAGAGTTGTTTTTTGTGAAAGATAAAGAATATTTTTATCTAGTCAATAATCTTATGATTTTTTCACTCAATCCAAGTGAGACCATTTATCATTTCATTTTTAGGTTCACTAAGCTAAGTCAAAAGATAACACATGATCTTAGACCTTCCAAGAAGTTATTTATATTTTATCTTTGTAATGCTTTACCTTTAAATTACAAAATAGATTTAGAGGATGAAGATATTATATTATCTGATGGAACTATAAGATTTTATATTGAATATGAAAATAAATTTAAATGCATTGTGTTTAAGAAAATATCTTCTATAAGTTTAAATTCAGATAACTCAAATTTTTTAAAGGTTATCCAAAGTTTAGGAAATGAGTTGGTCATTCTTAAAAGATAGCTTAATGATAAACCTTCTTCATCAAATAGAAAGAAGAATTAAAGTAAACACTTAAAAATTACTTCTTACTATAATATTTTTGAATTAGATCATAATACATATATGTGTTTTGATATTCTTAAGTTCAAGAAATTTATTCAAGGGAAGGATCTTATATCTGGAGATCTAGCTGATAGTATTAACACTCTTGATCCATCAAAAAATAGAAATGTTAATATTTTGAATACTAAAAATAAAGATTATATTTTGTCTCAAATTAATAAAACAATTAACAACAATTATTCTTCTAATGATAAAGAGAAAACAATTCAGAATAATAATTCAAATGATAATGCTACTCAAAATATCGCTTTATCAACTAGTTACAATAATAGTCAATATCAACATTACAAGCCTAAAAGTTTTAAATGAATTGATGTTAAAAATTATAACATAATTGATGATTTTTCAACAATTAAAGTTGGATTCTCTTTATTGTAGACATCTAGTCTTCCAAGGCAACTTGATAAGATTAATGAAGCTATTAAAAATCTTAAAGCTGTTGTGGGTTTACAAGAAGAAGATAATAATGAGTAATCAACTATTTTTGCATAAAATTATAACCCTCCTACTAATTCCTCCTTTTATGTTATGATTAAAATTAATAATAATATAATCCATAATTTTATTTTAGATGTAGGTGTTTTGAAAATTATTATGCCTAAATATATTCAGGATTATTTAAGCATATCTTATGAAAAGGATAATAAGAGATTACTGGTTTTGATTCGAGAGAAACTAAGAGCTATAGTAAGTTTTAGGACATAGTCATTAAAATTACACAAAATAAAAGAATTATATGCATGACTAATGTTCAAGTTATAGATACCCCTAATAATTATGATATATTATTAAGAAGATATTAGTCCAAAGAAACTAGTGATTTTATTAGAAATGATATCACACAGGTTCCTATTAGTAATAAAATTATTTTTGCTAAAAAAGAGTATTGGTTTGGTACACCTATTGAATCATCTAATTCTTCAAATTTTTATAATGTTAAATTTGGGATTGGGACTTATGAATTGATAAATATAGATGAACTAAAAAATCTAAATGAATAATCATTTGAAAAGAACATTCTATGGTCACTTTAGTTTGGTGGATCTTGTTCTCAACAAGGTAATGTTGTTGGAATTTGTCTAATTTTTATTTTAGGTAAAAATTTTAGTTATGATTATAAATTATCATTAGATAATACTAATAATACAATAGAATTTGAAGAATTATGTTTAGGGTTGGAAAAGGTTAGTGAATTTAACATTAAGAATTTAGAAGTTTTTAGAGATTCTGAATTTGTTGTTAGACAAGTTCGTAAAATATATAAAACTAATCAAACTCATTTACATAATTATACACAAAAGTTTAGTCATTACTTCAAAATTTTGAATATTTTAATGTCACTCATATTATTAGAAAATATAATGTTAGAGATGATAAGCTCACTATTTTTACATCTAATCTAATTTTAAGTGAAACTGAACCTACTATAGACTTCTCTTATGCTATAATATTTCATCCTAAAATTCCTCATTTGAATGATAGTTGGCATGTTTTTAGTTGTGATGAACACATATATTCTTTCATTAAGGGCAATTATTTTGATTATGATGATTATATACTAAATTATGAAGATTATTTTTAATTAAGTACTAATATATCACCTGCTAGTTTGGTGAGTTTATAATCTATATTCACCCTTAACAATTAGCACTAAAATTTATAGACCGTAAGATACTTATAGGAGAGTAATAGGTGAGACTATTCATATCAGTTTAGGTTCTAAAGGGGATCCAAAAATATATTTATTTAGGAATTTAGGTTACTACAAGTGAGAAGGTTAAATTCATTAAATTATTTAAAGAGTTAATTAATTTTTTTGCCTAGTCATATAAAGGTCTTAAGTGTTATGATATTGAAATTATTAAACATGGAATAACTATTAATCCTAGTATCAAACATGTAAGGTAAAAAATATGAATAATTATCCCTTTGTTAGAAGACACCATTAACAAAGAGATAGATAAAATTATTTATGATGGTGTCATTGTACCTATAAAATATTTAGACTAGGTAGCTAATCTAGTATTGGTTAGGAATAAAAATGGTGACATTCAACTATGTGTTGATTTTAGAGATCCAAATAAAGCTAGTGTTAAGGATAATTTTCCTCTACCAAGTACAGACCAAACAAATGATGTCTTTATTAGATGGATTTTCCAATTATAATTAGATTTTTATAAATCCTGAAGATAGACATAAAACAAATTCTACTACTCGTAGAGGTACTTTATCTTATAACAAAATGCCTTCTCAATTGATGAATGAAACATTTAATTGTTAGAGAGCTATGCATTTTGATTTTGATGATTTGATTGACATTGTTATTTAGGTTTATTTAGATGATCTCACCATGTATTTGAAAATAATAAAAACCATTTAGACCATCTTCATGAAGTTTTCACAAGATGCCAAAAATATGACATTTATTTGAATCCAAAGAAATAGTTTTTTGGTGTTACTAAGGGTAAGTTATTAGGACATATTATTTCTAGATATGACATTTCTACTAATCCTAAATATTTAAAATCTATTAAAAAATTACCTCTTTCTAAAGATCAATATAGCTTGAGGTCTTTCTTTGGTAAGATAAACTTTGTTAGGAAATTTATATCAGATTTTGATGATAAATCTAATCCTTTAAAATTATTGCTTAAGAAAGATAAAATATATAATTGGAATGAAGGTGTAGATTTAACTTTTAATTGTATTAAATATGCCAATACAAGTGTTCCAGTTCTTAATAAACCTGATTTAAATAAATCATTAATACATTATTCTAATGATACCAAAAAAGCTATTAGAGTTATAATAACTCAAAAATTTGAAAATAATGAAGAAAAACCAATCAAATGCATGAGCCAAATTTTAAAAGATACAAAAACTAGGTACCCCCTTATTGAGAAATTCATTTTCTCTTTAGTTTCCTCTTTGATTAAGTTTCATTATTTGTTAATATGAAACAAGTATTTTATGTGATCTAATGTAATTATTTTTTATCCTATCTTTTTTAAAAAAACAACCATTCAAAGAAGGCTTGCTATGTGGATTTTATGCATTCAAGAGTTTGACCTTGAATTTGAAACTTCTAAGATGCCTAAAGGCAATGAATTAGCAAAACACTTAGCTGAAAATGCTTCTTGAGATATTAATATTTTATTTTTGTTAATCAATGATAATTTAAATTCAAATCCATAAATAAAGACCATGAAGATTACTATTTTTTTCAAAATTTTAAGTTTGATCTTGAAATCAATGAATGGGATTGTATGTCAGCTAAAGATGATTGGTACCATGATTTAGTTTATTATTTTTAAAATTAGGCTTGTCCTAATAATTTTGATAAAAATCAAAGATGTTTTATAAGATTAAAATCTTTAAATTTATGTTTGTTAAATTTATTTTTATTTTATTGAAATAGAGATGGAGTTTTATTGAGATGTCTTACACATATTCAAATAAAAAAGTTCTTAGAGGTTATCATGAAGGAAACTATGGTGGACATTATGCTAGAAAAATAAATACTTATAATATTTTAAGAGTGGGTTTTTATTGGCCTACTCTATTTTAAGATGATTATAACCTAGTTCATTCTTGCATGCCATGTCAATTATTTATTAGAAGAGACACATTGTCTACAATGCCTTTAAACCTTATTATTCTTTTAAAAAAATTACAAAATAAGGCATTGATTTTATTTTATATATTCACTCACCTTAATTTATAAGCCATAGATATATTTTAATAGCCACATATTATTTCACTAAGTGGCTTGAGGCCAAACCACTTAAGAGTTCGGTAATAAGTGAAGTGGTCTGTTTCTTGGAAAATCAAATTTTCTTCAGATTTGGAGTCCATTAAGAAATAATTTTGGATAACGGACCTTAGTTTTTTTTATATAAATTTTTAGAGTTCTTAAAAAAATATTATATTATATCTAGTCATTCATCTAAATATTACCCTTAAGGTAATTGTCAAGCTTAGTCAACAAATAAAAATCCAATTTTAATTATGAAGAAATCAATTTCTTATAATAAAATAAATTGGCATCTCAATTTTTTTAAAGCTTAATAGGATGATAGGACTATTATTAAGGAGACAACTATTATTTCACCTTTTATGTTGGCTTATGGTTTAAAATCCATCTTACCAATATAACTTTTAATTTCTTTAGCTAGACCTGATTTACAATATATTGTTGAAGATACAAACTTAATTGAACAAATATTACATGATTTAATAACTATTGATGAGTTTAAAGTAATAACATTATAGAAATTAGAAAGATCTAAACAAAAATTAAAGAAGTTTTTCGATAAGAAGGTTTCTAACAAGAAGTTTAATATTGGATATTTAGTTTTGTATTGGAAAAAAGCTAATAAAAATTCTTGAAAACATAATAAGTTTGATTAATTATGGCTTGATCCCTATAAAATTGCTACTTTTCTTGGAAAAAATGATTTTCATTTAAAAGATATTGAAGGGAATTAGTTGCGTTACTTGGTTAACGACCATCATTTAAAATTGTTTCATGATTAACTACTTTTAGTTTTATTTGTTTTTCTTGTGTTTTGCTTTCTTTTGGTTTGTTATTTATTTATTTTCTATTTTTGTTTTGTTGTTTGACCTATTTTTATTTTTTTTTGAAAAAATCAATGAAGTTTACAAACAAAGAAGTTTCACATTATGAAGGAAGAGCGCAAGGATTTTGTAAATCTACTATAATATCAATTCTTTTATGATATTATGCTTCAAGAATTTATTTTTCCTTATATATGGATAATATATGACGAGTTATATGAAGTTAAAAGTATTTATTGATTTTTAGATTTTATACTTAAGACTGAACTTGTTATATCATTCCCTTTCCTTGTGCCATGTTAGCTGAATAATCCATCCCTTGCTAAAATTCACTATTAAAGTGGTTTGCATATAGCTACTTGAGAAATGATTTTCCCAAATCATATCCTTAAGAATATATTTTATTAATAGTCAATTATTTTCCACTCAATTTCATTAAAAAAAAATGACTAGTAATTTCATTAGTGCTATGCCTAATTTTTCATAGCCCCTCAATTTTTCTAAACTAATACTTTCTGCCATAGAGATGACTTTGTCATGAAATTTAAAACTATGTCAAGGACCCAATCAATTATTAGTATATTTAAATGCATATTTTTTATTATGACTTTATGATGATTGGTTGATGAATTCATGTTTATATTTTGAGTGGTTTCAAAAAGCATAATGAATTAATGAATAAAATGTGCATCAATATATCACTATCTATGTATGTGATCAGTCATTTCGCTTCTTAGATTAATTATTAAAATTAAAATTCAATATTTTTAGTTTGACATGGTTCTACGTTGTGTTTTCCAAATATGGAAGAATATATATTACTAGGACATTTTCAAATATCTTTATTGATTTTAGTGACTATGAATTATCATGAAAAAATTAGAATTGAATTTTTAGTATTGACAATTTGAACAATTTGTAGTGATTATTGGCATGGTTTTCATTGGCAATGTGAAGTTAGGTTTAGAATAGATTAGAATGATTTTTGAATCAGTTATAATGATTTTCCCTCTCAACTTATTTTCAAAAAATTATGATTATTTAGATGGATTGGATATAATCATCACAACAAGAGTAAATAATGCACTCTATCATTTGTTTTAATATGAACTCATTTTGAAATATTGAACATGGTCACTCTTACAGATCCATTATTTCATGGATTACATTCATACATAATTGAATTTGAAAGACAATGGTATGATTCATGTTGTTTTATAATTCTCACCATGAGCTTTGAACATAATTATCGAAGGGAGATCTTATTCATTTTTTAAAGTAGTTTATAAATATGTCTTTTTCAAGTGGTATAAGTGGTTTACTTTGAAATTTAAAAATGTGATCGAGAGTTATTATTTCAAGATCCTAACCTAAAGTATTTTATCCTTAGGATTTTGTTATAATCCTCGAATCCTAGTGATTCTAATAGCATGGAAATGATTTAGAAGGTTTATATAAAAGAAGTCATGATTCATATTGTTAACTTAGAACTTGTTTCATGGAATGAGTTTTCATGGAATAAGGCTTTGTTTTGAAGTTAAGATATTTAAATCTAAACCTTCATCAAGTCATATAGTTCAAAGGGCCTAGGTTTTTTGTCTTGAGGTTATTGAAATAAATTCAAAGGCATATGAATGCTGTGAATGAATTTTTCCAAGTTTGAGCCTCACGTGACATAGGATGTTGAGTTGGTATATGTTATGTAATTAATAGATGTATTGGCACAAAATTGGTAGAAAATTTAATGTGAGGGAATTTTTGACAATGTTTCAAGATATGCCAAGAAATTTTGGTGGTTTAAAATTCAATGCAACAGGTATATACCTCAAAAGGTGAAAGTTAGTAAAGATTTAGTGGATGTTTTGGTAATCACTAAATTTGGTTTCTCGACTAACCTAGATAGAGTAAATTCTAAGTATAATATTAGTTTCTATGATCCAATGGGAATTGAACACATCATCAAGTTAGTTATGGTAGAGACTGGCGAATACAAATAATGTGGTTTTTCATGTTTTCAATCATTTTGAAAAGCTTCTCACGAAAGTAGAGCTTTGGCATTTTTGGATGTTAAGTTCCAAAGAATGATTTTGGGATAAAATATAATAGGGAAGCATAATCAGGTATGCCATTACTGAATTTAATGACTCCTTGAAGGATTTTATGAGTTATTTGGATAATTATGAAAGGAAAATTATGATAGTTTGCATGTTAATAAGGCTTGAGGAGGTAATTGATTTGAAATATGTGTGTGCATATTTTAAAAAATAAATGATTTTATAGTCTTTAATATCCTTTGCATGCATTAATATTGTTTAAGATTAGTTCTAGTTTTCTATATTCCTAGTCTTCAATGAAATATAGTCTTTTTAGTTTTAAACTAGGTGTTTGGAATTATAAAAAAATTGTGGGCCTTCAATAATAGTTTAAAATTGGTTCAGACACTTAGATTTTTTTTGTTTCAAGACGTAGAGGTTTTTTTTGGAATTTTTAGATGTATAGAGCCAAGCTTAGTGAAATATTGAAAGTATATTATGTGTGCCTGATATGATATAATATAGTTTTATAAGTTTCAAAAGATGCAAGTACAATTTGTGGTGAATCATTCTACAATGTCATAATTTCTTGGATTTTGAAGTAAAATCCTTCATGGTTTTTAATATGTTAAAAATTAAGAAAGAATGAAAGTGTGTAAGATTCATGTTTCAGTTTGAACTTTCAAGAGTTTGTTTAATTTCTAAGGTTGATTTGAAGGTTTTAGATAAAAAAGACTTTGGTACATACATATCAGTTTTGGTTTTCAAACTAAATTTGCATGCATGTTATGAAATATGGGAAGGTTTTCTCATCCTATTATTAAACCTCTTCCTACTAATCAAATCACCTAGGTTGAGATTGAAAGAACTCGTGCTAAAAACTTTATCAATCTTGTCATTTTTTGAGTTTTAAATTAGCCTTCATCTCCTCATGAAGAGCCTATTTTGGGATGTAGGAAGTTAGGTCTAGTATTTTCTCATAGTGAGAACCCATCAAAAGATGGAAGAAGTTGAGCTTGAAAAACCCAATTTATACTAGAAAAAAATATACAACGGATGTTCACCCTACTACTTTAGATAAAAGAGAAAATAGTCAAACTGATCCTGATACTCCCATTGAGATTAGAGTGCTTAAATAGATTAAGCTACAAATTGATGATCCCTTTTTTTTTTCAAGGACTAGTAAAATTCACCTTATAACCATTGAAATGGAGTATAACGGTGTTAATGAGAATGGGAAGCTTATAACTGAATTAATTCGAGATTTTGATGACTATTCGATGTCATCTAGATAGAATTTTTATTTTTAGTTGAACTATAGTTGGCAGTCAATTTGCTTTCAGAATTGATATTTTGACTTGTAGTTTTGATGCATAAACTTTCAGATCATTGATAGTTTTAAGAAGTATATCAGACTGAATTCCTGATATATATATATATATATATGTATGTATATATATGTATGTATGTATATGTATGTATGTGTGTGTGTGTATATATATATATACACACACACATACATACATATATATATATATGTATGTATATATGTATATATATATATATGTATGTATATATATATGTGTGTGTGTGTGTGTGTATGTATGTTACATATATATATATATATATATATATATATATATATATATGTAACACACACACACACACACACACACACACATGTCGAAGTTAATTTTGGAATATACATTATGGTTTGGTATATATAGAATTTTATTAAAATTTGACTTATTTATTTAATAATTGATATAAGTATTCAATTTATATTCAAAAACATGATCTATTGAGAGTTTCAAGTCTTAATTAAATGTATCCTTAACCAATAAAAATTTATAATTAATTTAATTTTAAATTCAATTAGTTAACATAGACTAATAACTAAGGTTATTTATAACTTATTTTTGAACCAAGTTGGAGTATAAAATGAGATCAAAGATTCATTTAAAGCCAAAATAAAAACACAAGTATTGAAGGCTTATACATTTTGTGAATTCAATCATTCATCACTCTTTTTTATGTAATATCTTTGAGATAACATGACTTTTGTACATAGACCCAATGGTACATTATTTGATGGTTGAGTATTTTTTTAGGAAATATATGTATAACCAATTTTTATTATAATTTATAATAGATTATCTAAAGATTTTTGAGTTTACCATCTTTTGATGATTGTTATTTACATTTTAAGGCACAAAATCCAAGTATTTAACCTGAATAATGATGAACACTTCACTATTTTGAGACATCTATTTGATCTATTTTTATTGTAAAATTTCTCTCAATATATTTGTAAAGAAAGATGATTTTTTCAATAAAAATCTATCTTATTTTACTAAGAAGACTCTCTTCTAAGATTCCAAGAATTTATTGTACTTTATATTTACTTTGATTTTAAATACATTTTTTATCTTTTATTAATTTAGTTTTGATTTTTATTTCTTAGTTTATATCTTTATCTTTATATTTGTCTAGTTTACTATTTTATTTCTATTTTCTTTAAGTGATTTCTTATATAAATCTTTCTCTACCTACTTTAATATATATTGTTCTTTGATTAGTTCCTTTCATATAGTTTAACTGTAGTTTTAAAATTCTTTATTAGATTTATTGTTAGTTGTTTTAGTTTAGTTTAGATATGAGATTGATATAGATTTCAGATTATATTTCTAGTTGTATTTTAGTTTAGATTGATGATTAGATCCTTCTACCTTTATTTTTATTTAAATTTTAATAGATTTGTTAATTGTTCATCAACTTGTTAGTTCTAAGATAGTTAGATTAATTTATTTTGATATTTTTGTTTAGTTTAGTTATTTATTGTTTACTTTTATTTTAATTAGTTTGTTAGTTGTTGTTTGTTGTGTCTCTTTTGTGTTTGTTTGACTTGATTGATTACTTGATTAAATATATATTTACCTTTTATCTTATCTAAAAATTGTTTATTAGTTTATCTTTTGAAGTTACTTAGAAATATTACAGAAACAACAAGATATTACTTTAAATATATTATTTTAATGAATGTTATTTCTTTCCTTCAAGATATTATCTACATCAGAGGTTTTCTCTATTGGATAAGATAGAGTATACGTTCATATCTAAACTAATTCATGATTTGATAAAGTGAATTTTTGATGTTATAATAGAATATGTTACTTTTGATGACTTATTTACTATTTTCTAGAACATTTAATAACCCCTCACATCTTTAGGATCATATTTCAACCTTTATAACCCCATGATTAGATTGGTATGATTCTAACCTAACATTTTCAATATGCCAAAGGGTTAATTTATTGACAGTACAATTTTCATCATTAATAGTCATCATAGTTGAATTAATTTTGGATGACACATCATGATCTTAATATGGATGGTCCATATAGTTTTAGTAATACTATAAATATAAGGTCCATCACCATTTTTTATTAATATTTTATGTGAAAATAATTAATTTCAAAATACTGCTAAGAGGCTTCACCATTATTCATACAAAATTAATAAATACATAGTGGACAAGGGGAGATGTTGTCAGATTGAATACATGTATTCATAAAGATTCCTATATCCACAAACAAAGCAAACATTTGCATAACAATCACAACATAGAGTCTTCAGGGAATGTGAATGCATTTTTCATCTTCGTGTAGGTATTCTTTGATTTAGTGATTATATCTTATAGTAGGGATCAAGATTGAAGGGTTAGGTTTCATTATTTCATTTATATTTACATATTAATTTAGAAAATATCACATATTTATATATATATATATATATATATATATATATATATATATATATATATATATATATATATATACATATATATATAAGCATGTCTGATGGGACACTACATCTCACAAACCTCCTTTGGACCTATTTAAGTCTTCTAGTTAAAAAATGAAACCATCTTGTGGTGTTGATTTACTCTTTTTCCCTTTAATTTTATCATATATATTTTATAATAATTGGTGAGGTCACCCTATGAATTGAAAAAGTTTCCCTATATATTGGTGAAGTCACCTTATATATCATTGAGGTCACCCTATGGACTAGAAAGGTTACATAATTAGTAAGGTCATTTTATATTATTATATGTTATCTATGTGTTTTGTAGGAAACAATGAAGTCATAAATAATATAATTAATTTGACCTATGTTTTAGTGAGTTCATTATCTAATCACTGAAGTTACATGTGCAAATCTCCATGAAAACAATGAATTCACCCTTTGTTTGGCTAAATTATGAAAAAATAACAAAATCACTCAAGATAAAATTGATGTTTTATGTGTTTTATTTGAAATCAGTGAAGTCATCTAATAATTAGAAAGGTAGATCTACTAATGAGTGAAGTTTTCAAAGCTATGTTTTTGGTTTCCTACATAATACAAAAGTTGTCATGCAATTGGTGATGTTTCTGTATTAGTAAAATTCTCCCTATGACATATTTATTGGGAGTTTAAAAGTTATAAAATTAATTTTTTTTGTCAAAATAAAACCTTTATTTGATAATATAATATTTTATTTTGTAGGTTTTTCTATCTTCTTAAGATGTTTTTCTAATTTTGAAACTAACTTGCAAAGGTAAATTTCATCCACATTGGGAATTTAGTGCTTAAAAATAATGAATCACCATTGCCTTTATGTTTGTAAGATCACTTACTTTCAGTATTTTCTTAGCATTATTTGTGTTTCATTTTTTGTAAAGCATTGTGTTTATGCTCTCCCCTTTCACCTTTTATGGAGATTAAGTGAAAAAAAAACAAATTGGTTTATTTTTTTGTTTTTATTACCCAAATAATACATTTTTTTGTATGTTCTTCTCTTGCCCATTCATGGGGTCCTAAAAATTAGAATAAAAAATGCATTTTCCTCAAATTTTATTTTCATCCTCATGGGGTGGATTTCAAAACCTTTATAATGGTATTTAATGGTATTTTTACCTATGAATTTACATCCTAACATCATAAAAAACTTTATTATCATGTGGGGTATATAAAATTGATTAATGTCGATGGCATCTTAGCTAGTATGCACTTCAGAGATTGGTTTCACCTATAACACTTCACTAAAACACTAATAATTGAATTTCCCACATATATTAAGGTATATTGGGACCATATAGTTTTACATCAAAAACATAAGATATAAATCCAATTTTTAATGGAAAAATCACTAATATAAGAGTCTAAAGGTTAAACAATACTTGAATATTGTCTTCCATGTATGAAATTTTGACATAAGAGGGGCCTTAAAAACCCTACCAATAACATGAAATAACTAATTTATTTTGATTAAAATTAAGTTTTATCCTCTAAAGAACAAGTATATCAAAAGGATTTAGTGATTATCTCATAACTTGTATCAGTTTCCACATGATTTCTTAGAGTTTTTTTTTTTTAACCCCTATTGAATTAACTACCCCATTTGAAAAAAAGTACACCAAATTACTAAACCAAACAAATTTAAACACTTCATCACCTATTTACACATTGCGATGTCATGCTATCCATTTCTATTCTAAATTTAGACTTAGGTTTTCTTGTGTTAACCTAGACCCTAAGTTATGTTTTATACTATTACACTCTCCACATTTCTAAATCAACCTTGGTAATTTTTTGTATCACTTCCTTACCACTTAAAACAATATCCTTTATCTCATTTGGTATGGTTATGTTTTCCATTTATTTTTCATTTTAGGACCAATTAACTCTATTCTATTCTCATTCTAAATTAAAGTCAAAAAGACCATTTGTTATTATTTTAGGTTTCACTTTAAACATTTATTTTCTTGAGCCAAACAATTTTTGAGGATCTAGAGAATTTAGTCTTATTACAAACTCACACTTTTTAGGTCAAACACTTCTAAATCAATTCCAAATTCTAGATACCATTTGATATTGTTATTTATTCTAAATTACCAAGATCACATTTTTAACACTTATAAGAGACCAAATCTCATACCAATTATGCATATATACACTTGTAGTGTAGCCTCTTATGCCCGTATCTTTAAATAAGAATTTTTTTATGATCCCTTGGGACATAGTACAAGTTTTGAATAGAGTGAGGATGGAGATGACCACTTATTTTTACTTGATGATATCCATCCCATTATGAGATCAATTGAAATTCTATTAGAAAGACAACTAATATAATACCAAGATGAATCTTTCCTAATGCTAATAGAATATAAAGCTAGGATCCTTAGAAAAATTTCACACCCTAGTTGATATAGAGGATCAACCATAAGAGCAACTTTGTATTCAAATTTCATAACCAACCATTATTTCATCTAGTAAATGGAAGGGTCCATTGATGGATCCTTCCCAAATTGGTCACTTTATAGCAACCACCATTTAGTCAATTAGTTTAATTTATGTAGATCATCATGTCACTAATAAAATGGATTTTATGTCTGCAACCTCATTCTATAAACTATGGTTATAGATAAAAATCATCCACTTGAACAAATAAAATAAGACCTAGTCAATCCTATATTTGATCCTTTGTCTCCCCCTGAACATCTTGTACTAATAAATGCTTCATAATTTACACTTGATACACAACCTACATTTTGAAACAATAAAGATAATATTTATGATGTAAATCAAGTATCTAATGATTCACAACAAGTGTTATACCCTTCACAATAGGTTATCACTAATCGACCACCTCAAAAGGTAGTGGATCATTCATAAAACACATTAACAACCTTTTTCAATTCACAACAACAACAATAAGAAAAATAACTTCATATTGTAAACCAATAATGACTTCAAGTTCCTTTTATATATTGATAAAAACAATAATGACTTCTTCTAAATCACCAATAAATTCCATAAAACCAAAAACAAGTTCTACTAGACTAATAATAAATTCCCTATAATTCATAATAATGCCTTCCTTGGGAACAAAAACAACTCAACTATTTTAATTCTAATCTGAACCAATAGTATATCCCATGTCAAATGCATAATTTAGGATCAAGGTTATATATTCTAAGCCAAAATATGCAAGGGGAAACCACTTCCACTTGTGTTAATTTTAATCTAGGCCAATAATTCACTAATACCCAATAGCCCTCCTTTCATCATAAAATACTCCCAACATTTGACAATTGAATGTAATAAATGGGATAGTTTTAGACATCTAATTAGGTAAGCAAGCACCCAAAATTCTATGTTTGATGACATATGCCCTTACCCATTTTGTGTCATCTTTATTCATGTGCCTTTCCCACCTCACTTTGAGATGATAAAATTTTAAAAATATAAAGGGAACGGATATTCAAGAAAACATATAGATGCATTCTTTATAACATGCCAAAAGGTAGCATATAATAATGGTTATTTTTTCATGTATTTTTTATAAATAAATTAGGTAGACAAGAATTATAATAGATTTTGAAACTACCTAAGGGCTAAATCACTATATTAAATGACCTCACATAGACTATTTTTGACCATTTCATTATAACATAGAGCATGAATTAATAGTCATCAATTTTTATAATGTCAAATCTAAAGGAGGAGAGAGATTCTTAACATACTTATAATGGTTGATAGTTTTGGCTAGAAGTTTATTTCATTAATTTCCTAATGCAAAATTAGTCAGTATCTTTTCACAAAATCTATATGTCAAGCTCATTCATAATTGAAAACTAAATTTAACCAACACATTTGATAAAATCATTGAAAAAGGTTTGTAGATATATAAATAACTTATCAATAAGGCCCTTATCAAGATATAATCCCAAAAAACCAATGCCAAATGTATAATTCTATTCGAAATAAAGTGTTGATTCAGAAAACCATAATTTAAAAGTTAAAGACCTTTATTAAAAATAAAAACATGGTCGGTAATGGGATTACATAGGCAAGACATGTAAAAATAATATAGCCACCATTGGTTCAAAACACTCCACCTAACCTTCAACTTCCATTGAAAAGAGCTCCCTTATGATGAGGATACTATAGAGACAAAGTTTTTAGTGGCCTTGTAGAGCCTATTGAAGTAGTAATCAAGAAGTTAGTATCTATTAAAGTGATCATTTGGCCCATTCCAAAACCATTTCTAGAGGTCCAAACCAAACCATATTAGTATCATGATAATGAGTATTATGAGTACCATCACATGATTTGTCATTCTATATATAAGTGTGTGTAGTTAATACACCAAATTAAAAAATTTGTTTAGAATGGGGAAATTTTATTAGATAAATGAGCTCCCAACACCAATAAAGAAATGGGTATTTACAAGAACCCCTTTCCAAAGAATAATAATAAAAATAAACACAACAATTAGAATCGTGAATATAATCAACATCAGTATCAAGGATAAGGCTAGGACCATAACCAAAATAATTGTAATTAGTATCAGAATACCCAAGCCAACCAAGTCAGCTATAGGAGTGTTTTTTATGATTACAACAATACCATGGGGCATATTACCAGAAATCATGTCATCACTATCAAATTTACTCATTTTAGGATAACTAACACTTATTATAGGGATAATTATTCTCTTTTGAGACCACCATATTTTACCATTGGTAATTATATCATAAGTCAAAAAAATGTGATTGTATCACAACCATAATGAGTGACTACTCCTAGACCTCCACCAACTAACTCTAGTTTAAGTAACCCTTTCCCAATTCAAAATTACAAAGTCATAACTACACAACCAAGAGTTACTATCCAAGTCTCTTTGCCTTCTTCCAATATGAATACCAATCCCAACATTGTGATAGATTCCACCCTATCAAAATCCAAACCATAATTTCTTTATACAGCAAATTTGTTTAATAGTGGTGAAAAACTAAGTAAAATGCCTACAAAGATATATATCTTGGATCTCTTGCATACATCTGAAGATCACATGACCATATTAAATAACTTTTTTAAATAATCCAAAGTGACTGATGACATTGATCCAAATCAATTTTAAGAACTTTTGGGACATTTGTCTATAGTCCAAGTATATGCACCTAAATTATCTCACCTATTAACATCACTAATATTACTATTAATAGAAATTAATTATAATAATCTCATTTATTCTAATTCATCCTATTTTAATAGCCTCCTTTATCCCTCTAATTTATTCTAAACCTAGCCATTTAACTAATATGCCCCTGTTTTATTCCCCTTCATATATTAACCTTAATCATCCCACTCATTCATTAATTATTATTAAACCCTATTATCCTAATCTAATCCCACTTACCTATTATTTGGGAATTTTAAATTCTTATGACCCCACCTAACTACCTATTAGGCCTACTCCTAGGCTCTCTTACACCCATAGTCCCTAGTTATCCACCTAATCCCCTTCTAACCTCTCTATAATAATCATTAGTCCATAATAAGGCTTATATATTCCTTCAAATATATAATCCTCTCTAAAATTCCCTCTATTTTCTAGAAGCCCCCTAATTTAGAGGCTTGTAAGGAATTTTAAATTCCTTGGATAATCCCCATCTATTGGATCTCCTCATTAAACTTCAAATATAAACCCTTGATCTTCCTTGAATAATATATCTAACCAAGAATCATCCTCAATTCAAGGCCATATATAATTATCATAACCAATCCATGTTATTCCATGAATCAAGCATTCATCATCAAAGTCCAGTATTATGCCATCATAATGTCAACCTAAGTCTAATATGCAATCACAAATCATGGAATAGTGTTGTAAGGATGTAAGAATGTTCTTGTTATTTGTATTTTGTCTCTTTTATCCAATCATATTGGTGTTGTTAGGTTTTAGATTTTTATTTCTATTTTTATTAATATTTCATAGATATAACATTTGGTGCACACCAACATGTCATGTTTGATAAATGAGACATGTCAACCCTTGGTCCCCCAGACAAAAACCAACCCTTTATACATTGAAGTCATCATTACCCATCACAAAGTAAAGAGGTTTAATATATATATAATGGTTCAAGGTTAAACATATCCTAATTAAAAATAATCCAAATGTTGGTCTACAAAGATGTAGATATAAAACCAGACACGATTACAATCAAGGCCTATGATAATGCAAAGAGAGTCTTTAGGAATAATTTGTTTACCTATCATTGTTGGGATTTTTAACCATGATATTAGTTGTCATGTTATTGAAATATAAATTACTTATAATCTACTTCTGAGTCATCCTTAGATCCATGAGTTACAAGTTGTACCATATAATTTGCAGCAATGCATTAAGTTCCCTCTTTTTACATTGTAAGTCACTATCCATGGTAATATGCAACCATATTAGTATTTCAATCATTTATAGGTTAAATATGGTAATTAAAACTATTTACCAAGAAATAATTATGTATATAATAAGAATAAAGTATTAGTTCCCGAACCTCAAAAATCTAACTATATTGATCCTATTGACCTTGACTACACTACTTCCAATCCTCCTTATAAAAAAGCTTTTGCTCATTTTATTATTGATGATGAGGGTATTGACACATATTACATCCATTATGTTTTCCATGTTGGCAAACTACCTAAATATCCTAAGTCATATGGTTGGTTCAAACCTAATCTAAGCATGCAAAACATGATTTAGAAGAATAAATCCAAAAACCCTCTACATGAACCACTTATATTCATACCAAATATGTCACCCAGTCAAGATCTAGCCACTAGTGCTAAGGGAAATTAGTTTTATAGGATTATTTTTATAATTTATTTTAGAGAATGAAACACCCATACTGAATAGAATTATGGACCATCTCAATTATTAAGGAAAAGAATTGGGGTCAAGATCCCAAGGCAATCTCAAGCTAGTACCCATGAAAACACATATAATAAGTTGAGGCATTATATTTACACTACTTTAGGGTGACCTCATCAAGTTATATAGTGATACTACTTCATTTAATGATGAAGATACTCTTATTAGTGAAGTAGCTTCCCATTATATCACCTATGATGATCTTGTAAACACAAAACTTTTTGATACCAATGATGTTCTTACTAATACACCCTATGATGTCATTTACCTTCATCATTTTATCCTCATCAATTAGGACCAAAATGAGTTGATTATGTGATTGGATGAGTTTCATAATGAAGAATCTATTGCAAAATTCATTAATCTTATAGATAGGTTCCTAGTTGGTGGCCACAAACAAGGGTTTGAGTTCCCTTTGGATCATCCTACCTAATTTTGAGATCAAGTAAACTTATTTCATCATGAACAAATTGAAACATCAATATCTTCATGTGAAAACATTTTTTAGGCACCTTTAGATTAGGGAAATATAATAAATAAAGATAAGTCCATAGGTGAAAACCTATTTTAGGGTCTTTTTATGGGGAAGTTTACTCATCTCTTAGGGAAGCTCAGGGTCCTCCTAGTTCAAGAATTTATGTTGATTCTAGTATCATTTCATAAGAGCACCTAATCTTTTCATAGTTACTTCAATGTATTCTTAAACAATTTATCAATTGTCTACTACCAAAAATGGTAGATTTAGATTATTCTTGTCGTGTATCTCTAAAAGTTATAAAGTAGATAAATTTACTTAATTTTAAGCCATTATATAGGATATATATACACTCCTTGTAGAGGATACCAAAGAAGTGAATATTGGTACCTATGATGATCCAAAAATAGTTTATCTAGGCACATAACTCACTACCAAGAAGTGTGATTTCATCATTACTATCGAGAAGGACTTCATCAATATATTTATGTGGTCCTATTCTAACATGTTAGGCCTAAACCTTTATTTAGTGGTGCATCAACTTGTCTTGCACCTAAATTCCAAGACAATCAATAAAAATTATGTAAAAGACATTCATGCATCACTATACTAGTCAAGAAAGAACTATAAAAGTTATTGGAATCTAGATTCATTAGACCATTGAATTATTCTAAATGGATATCAAACATTGTACCAGTCAATAATAAACTTCAAATAACTCACTTATGTAATTATTTTAGAGACATCAACAAATCATGCCTAAAGGATGACTTCCATCTACCAAACATTGTCATGATCATATATTCAATAATAGGATATGATATGTTTTCCCTCATGGATGACATATTAAGATACAATCAGATCAATATTACACATGAGCACTAATATAATATAATTTTCACCAATTCATGGGGACATTTGATACCAAGTCATGTACTTTGGCTTAAAAAATGCCATTGTAACCTATCAATTGGCATGATTATCATCCTTTATGACATGATGCATGACATTTTTAAGGACTACATTTATAATATCTTAGCCAAATATAAAACATGATTAGGAAATCATGATGTTCTATGAAAAATGTTTGAGATACTTTTTGATATAAGGTGCATCTAAATATAAATAAGTGCATATTTTGTATCAGTTAGGGTAATCTTATAAGATTCATTATTTCACATAGAGGCATCAAATTTTATCTTTCTAACATCAAATCCATTATGTATATGCCTCTAAAATTAAACTTGAAGAAACTGCATAGCCTATAGGGAAAGATTCAATCTATTCAAAAAAAAAATAGTTTATTAAAAAATGTCATCATTTCAATCATCTTTTAAACAAAGGTGTTACATTTTAGTGGGATACCATTTGTTATCAAGCCTTCAAATATTTTAAAACTTATTTGGTTAATCCACCATTTATTATGTTTCCTACACTTGTCTAACCTTTAATTCTTTACTTATAAGTGATAAAGAAGGCAACGGGATAAGTCTTGGCCCATCATGATTGTCAGGGTAAAGAGCATGCCATCTATTATCTGAGTTGAAAATTTGTTAATTATGTGAAAAATTACTCACTAATTGATAAATATTATTTATATATGGTATTCTCCTCCCAAAGTCTATGTCACTATATGTTAAACAATAAAAGTATTATTTTTATCAAGGTTTATCTACTCAAATACCTATTATCAAAGGCAATGTTAATAGGGTGCATGTCCAAGTGGTTAATTATGCTAAACAAGTTTGAAATCAAATATCAAAACCAACAAGCCATCAAGGGACAAGTTATCATATACCAACTTAACAAATATACTCTATTATATATTTAACCACTCAATTTGGACTTCCTAAATGAGTCCATTTTGACTATGAAGGCAACTATTATTGAGTCTAAATATTAGACATTTTATTTTGATGGCTTATACACATCTTGTGGGTCTAGGGTTGGTACCTTTTTCATTATAATAAAAGTGTATCACATTCCCAAGATGTTTCATATTGGTTTTCATTATAAAAACAACATAGATGAGTATGAAGATCTCATTTCAAGACTTTGTCTTACCGTACAGTGGAACATATAGTAGTTGATGGTATATGGGGATTTCAAGTTAATCATTATCTAGATAAAAAATTAGTAAAAAAGATATTATAATATTATACCTTATAATAATATGGTAGATATTCTCATGTAACATTTTAAATATCTTGAGTTTAATTAGATACCAAGGGATAATAATTTATCAACCGATGTAATGAAAAGTAGGGGATATATGCTAATAGTGGTTGACAGTGTTAAAGAATATCATTTCCTCATCAAGAACCTTATTCAATTGGATCACAAATAAATGTATTCAAAAATTGTATGTGATATTATTGATACTAAAATCCCTTAGTACCAAGACCTTTATAGCTACCTTCATGACCACATTCTTCCTCTAGACCTATCACAAAACCAACATATCCTTAATCTATAAGACCACCTGATATACACTACCTATAAATATTACCTAAAATAGGGGTTATGATGGAATGATAATTATTTATTTATTTATGGGATAATATTAATTATTATTGAAGAATGTACATGAAGGAACTTGTGTGCCACAGACTAGTGGTTTCATCCTTGCCAAGAATATCCTTTAAACTACGTGTTACTATCCCATAATGGACACAAATTTTTGTTTACATGTGAAGAAGTGTGATGCTTATCAATGATACAATTATTTGATATGTAACCCTTATTTACCACTCCAACTAATTATAACACCATATCCATTTTCTACTTGGGGACTTGATATCATAGGAAAATTAAACCCTACTTCCTCATATGGCCACAAGCACATTTTAACTAACACTTACAACTTTACCAAGTGGATATAATCCATTCCTCTCATGTATACAACATACAAATATATTATCAAGTTCATTAATTACCATCTCATCTATCACTATGGCATTCCCTCCATCATTATCACAAATAATGGTGGCCCATTTAAAAATAAATATGTTAAGATTCCAAATTCCAAATAAAAAATGAAAAGTCCATGACATTTTACCCTCAATATAATGACCAAGCTGAGGCATCCAATAATACCATTGTGAAAATCCTAAAAAATATTATTGTTGATGTTATCCATGATTGACACACAATTATTCCCATCTTTATGAGCTTACTATACCATTACCTGCACACTCATAGGTGTTAGTCCTTATTCCTTTATTTGGATCTAAGGCTATTATTCATACCAATATTGAGTTTCCCTCTTTGTGAATTTATCTACAATATATCATTGATGATGAGTATAGAGTGGCCATATCGCAATATTTAGAGATTTTATATTAGAAATGACAAACTACATTAGATAATTTGATATTGTATCATAATCAACTTCACTGTAATCATAATAAGAATATTATTCCTCAATAATTCAAAATTGGTGACATGGTATTATAATATAATCAAAATAACACCAACATTGAGTGAAATAATAAGTGTATTTTTTAAGCCAATTAGATTAGGGCATTCATTGTTATTAAAAATTATGATTCTATAGAACATAGACTACTTACACTAGATGGGAAAGAGCTTAAGTAACCCATGAATAGAATACACTAGAAGTTAAACTATGCCTAACTAAAAAATGAACCATTATCTATAGGATACATCACTTGGGGGCACCATTTTTCACCTTCATTATTTTACCATACCATTATTATTTCCCTTACTATACCATTCCTTGGATAGTTCTTATTTATTTTACTATGTCATTCCTTATACAATTCTTATTCCTCCTATTATGCCATTTCCTGGACCATTATTTATTCATTTCCCATACCATTTTTATTACCAATCATGATCTTGATTAAAACAGGTGTTATAAGTAGATTCAACAACTATTATTCTAAAGACACTTTAATAATGATCAACATGAATAACTTCTTTTTAGACAAGTGTCTCAGTGTATGTCAACAAGGGTTTTATTTTATTGATAGTTCCTTGAAAAATTCCTCTAATTAATTATCCTCATTTAGTTCCATTTTTTGTGATGTTTTTATTCCGATCTCGATGTTCCATGATCTTTTCATATACCTTAGATTATATTGTTGTTTTATGGTAGAAACACTATTGTATACATTTTAGCTATTATTTGAGCCTCTAAATAAAGATAAGTGTCCTTTTATAGATGGTCCATTATAAATTTAAACATATTACCTTGCATTCATTATTCCAGAAAAATCAAAAACATTGAAAAGACCTAGAAAAACCCTAAATATCATAAAATCATGAAAATTGGCTTCAAATTTGCATGCAAGATATAAATCCCCCAAAAAATTTTGGGATGTAACCTCTTATGTATCCTGATTAATATCAAGACCAATTTTTTTTTCCATACCATTATCCTCCCATTTTTTGAAGACTACATCGACCTGAGATCCACATGGATTGTGTAGGCAACACTTGGATGAATGAGGCTTCTCAAGTTAGCTCAACTAATCTTCTTCTTCATTTTTTTTCCTCACACTCTCACTATTTTTTTATTAATATTTACATTACACTCTTGCCATTTTAAGATTCACATTTATTGGCATTGAGCATTTGTAATTGATGCACTAATAAACACTTACCTTATTTTACACTTCTCATTTTGTGAGTAATCATTACCTGAATAGTGGGCATTATGCATACCACTTTTTATTTCTATTTCCTATACCTCTAGCCTTTTTTTGAGTATATCCTTTTCTATCTCTTCTCTATTATTATATACTTGTTTTTCACCACTTTTCTTCTATCATATATCCACAGGAGAAATAAATTTAGCATGAAGTCCATAAGACTATGTAGACAATGTCCACCTGCATTTGTGCATTTGGAGTCAACTTGGCCACCCTTTTTCTCTTCTTATATTCCACATATTACTAAAAATAATTCATTTCCCCCTTATCCTAGGGGTACAATATCCAAAACATAAAATATCATTTATTACAAACATAATTGATTGATTTTATTGAGTTGTTTTAATCTTTTTTTTACATTGTGTTCCATGTATTTCAATTATTTGAGTCTATTTATTTTTTGTTTTGAGTATTATATGTTTAATTACAATTATTTTATTTTTGAGTCTTGCCTCAAATTGGGCTTGAGTTTATTTAATTTTTTACTTAGATTGTTTTTGTTTGTTTGCATCTGGTACATCTTGTTAACAATAGAGTTTCTATTTTAGGTGATTTATAGTTTGTTCTTGTGTTTTTATATTATTTATTTAATTTGTTTGTTTTTTCTTCTTGTTTTATTATTTATATCATTTTTTAGTATTTTTCTATTGATATTTAGTTTACAATACCCTTGACTGATATAAAAGGAGAATACATACCAACAACTAGCCATGAAAATACTTTCATTAGTAAGCCAAAAGGTAGGATGAGTGAAAAAAACCTAAAACTATAGCTACTATATCTTCAGCTTTCACCACCAAAGCACAAAATACAATGACTAGATCAAAAAACCTATTACATAACTAATCTAGTTCAATAATTTTAGTAACTTTACCACTAAACATAAGCCTAAAATAGTTCCCCACTAGGACACAATACTTCATAAGAGCCAAACTAGTAGCCACTACACAAGAACCTAGATCAAAAAAACCATAAAGAGATCCCAACTACTCAAACTTTCATTTTACCATGGCCAAACATTCATTTAAAACCCTAATAACTACCACTTGAGGTTGTCTCTCTAGCCATGGAAGAGAAGAAACAATCATATGAAACATAAACCTTATAACAATTTGACCACATCAATTATATCATAGGAATGAATAACTAAGCAAATGGGTTCCAAAGTAGTCAAGAGTCATAAATATTCATCTAAAGTTAGAGGGGCAAACCATAAGATAGATAATCTATCAACCTTTACTTCAAACATTGGGTACTATATGTAATTATGAAGGAGAAATAATTTCATTCATATCTCCCTTAATACCATCATTGGCATGAACCTGAACATATATTTACATGATAAGGGAAGAGATTCATCCTTCCCACCACTAATTGTTACCATATTTTCATCATGCCCAACCACAAAAATTACATTAACAAAGAATTCAACCAAGGATTTCACATCCTGTTTGTCAAAGATGAGTAACATGATTATGCTATAAAGATGGAGGTAGCCATCAAATTAACTTTAACTAACCTACTATCACAAATAAATTCATCCTCAATAATGGAAAGGATAACACTACAAATCTCTTTAGAAGGAACCCAAAAAACATTATAGAGTCAACCCTATGAGACCTTTCCAACAAAAGCCATTTATCTTATATTAATAGAGCCCAAAATTAAAGGATATTCCAACACTTCCCATACTGTACACTCTATTATAAATATAACCCAAAAGTGAAAAGATCTAATCCTAGTCACTAAAGACACTACTCCCTACAAAAAAACTATCAATGACAAGAATGAAGAGTTAAAAATCTAACTTGAAGATATAAATCCACCTCCTAAAGGAAATAAATTCAGATGATCCAATTAAAGAATTTTAGAAATATCAATAACCAAACTTATCATCCAAGCATCACAATGATTATCAATCATTATATCTATAGGTTGATTAATTCCAATAGTCACCAAGGGATCAATAGAATTATAATCTTCACAAAAGTAGTGACTACCATTTAAATATTCAAATGAATTTAAAAGGGACCAAGATTTATCAAAAATATAAGATAAATTTTAGGGATATGCCTTTCTATTATTCAAATATTTAGTAATAAATTGAGAATCTCCTTCAATTGAAAGATGGGAAATACCACTATGTTTAGCCATCTCTAGACCAAACACCAAAGCTAAAGATTTTGATTCATTGTTGGTTCTATTAGAGAGTTTATTCAAATTAGCCCAAATTAAAGAACCACTACAATCCTAGCTAATGAATCCCATTTTAGAGGAATTAGGATTACCACACAAGGTTCCATCAAAATTCAATTTAAACCAACCTAAACTAGGGGAACCCAATTTAAATTCTCCTTTCTGAGGTTGCTTCTGTAATTTACCAGTGATCCTTTAATAGGAGATAGTGTTTGTTTATTAATTTGATTTTGTTAGATACATTTTTTATTAACTTACATCATTATATTTTATATATTTATTATATGTTATTTACACTTTGTATATAACTATTTATTTGCTTGTAATGTTAAAGTATAATTTGTTAAACACTTGAGTCTTAACTTTACTTGGGATTCAATTGTTTAGTTTTTTATTTAGACAATTTATATTGTTGAGTGTTTATTTGTTTATTTCATTTGACTTTTATTTATTTATTTTTTGGATTGTTTGTGTTTAATTCAATCTTGTTTCTACTTAAGTCTTGATTTTCCATATCTTGTTTTAAAGTTGGTTACAATTTGTTTTGAACTATTTTTGTTTATTATTGTGTCTTTATACATTAAGTTTTATATTTACATCTAGATATTTAATATATTATATTTAAATGGTTTTACATCTCATACTTTTAACTCTTTTATTTTTCTATTTTGTGTTTTATGTTTAGGTGTGTTATGTTTGAACCTTAGGCTTTGTTCTTTATCATTATAGTAAGTTTTAAATATTCACATTCAAAAAATTCTATTAGTAATGTCACATACAATGTTATCATAACTTATTCATACTTATTATAAAAAAATTCACATGTAAAATTAACCACAATCAAGTGCTTAAGATCATACATAACAAAGTTTATCCAATACATGATCACACTAACATACCATACACATATAATGTATATGCTACCTAAGAATTATATCTCCTAAATTAGGCATATACCATATAGTAATAATTCATATACATCCATTAGATAAACACAAGTGGAAAACGAACTAGCAATACAAAAGAAACTACAATCTTGGAAAATCAATACACATCAATATCCATGTTCTAATCAACATCTAACATCTAACATTGTAGTGGTAATACAATAGAAAATATGTGGAGCTACAAAGATACAAAATCAACCTTGCCTTACCCCACCTCTAGGTGGAATTTAATCAGAGATATGTCCTATACTAGGTGCTAGTGATGGTGGTGGATCTATATGAGTAATGTGACATACGATGTTATTATAACTTATTCATACTTATTATACAAAATTTCATATGAAAAATTAACCACAACCAAGTGCTCAATATCATACATAACAAAGTTTATCAAATACATGATCACACTAACATACCATACACATATAATGCATATGATACCTAAGAATTATATCTCCTAAATTAGGCAAATACCATATATTAATAATTCATATACATCCATTAGATAAACACAAGTGGAAAATGAACTAGCAATACAAAGGAAAATAGAATCATGGAAAATCAATACACATCAATATCCATATTCTAATAAACATCTAGCATCTAACATTGTAGTGGTAAAAAAATAAAGAGCATCACAAAATAATATTAAGAGGCCATGTAAAATTATCCATGAGTTAAAATTAATGTCATATATATATATATATATATATATATATATATATGTATGTATGTATGTATGTATGTATGTATGTATATACGTATGTATGTGTGTATATATATATATATGTATATGTATATGTATATATATATTTATGTATATATATGTATGTATATGTATATGTATATATATATATATATATATGTATATATATATATATGTATGTATATATATGTATATATATATATATGTATATATATGTATATATATATATGTATGTATGTATGTATATATATATATATACATACATATACATATACATATACATAAATATATACATATACATACATACATATACATATACATATACAGCTCCACATATTTTCTATTGTATATGCTATGTACATATTTTCTTGATGTATAAACTTATATATATATATATATATATATATATATACATATATAATGTATGTATGTATATATAGGTGTGTGTGTGTGTGTATATGTATATGTATGTATGTGTATATATATACACACACACACACACACACACATATACATATACATACATACATACATGCATACATACATACATACATATATATACATACATACATATATACATACATACATACATACATACGCACAGATATATATATATATATATATATACATCAAGAAAATATGTACATAGCATATACAATAGAAAATATGTGGAGCTATAAAGATACAAAATCAACTTTGCCTTACCCCATCTCTAGGTGGAATTTAATCAAAGATATGTCCTATACTAGGTGCTAGTGATGCTGGTGGATCTTATTGTTATTTTAAATCTACACCTGTGTACGGTCTACAGTGTAGGAGGTTTTGTGGTGAGGTACATAGCATGAATGCCTTACATAGGGTGTAAAATTGTTCAACTCTAGGCATGGAAGTGTTATCACTCACATTCATGTACAGAGCATCAATTTTCTCATCAAAATTATGGGAATGTCCCAAATATGTGGGGTTATTTCACTCCTTAAGACAAACCTCTAGTGTAGGCTAGATTCCTTATATTCTATGTACACTATGTTGAAGACCAATGCATAGACTTAAAGAGCATACAGGTAAATCTACTACTAATTTAAAGCTATGATTTTAAGTTAAAAGCGAGGGGAAATGTAAGAATTTAATTAAACATGAAAGGTGATGCGCTAAAAATAGAGTAAGCACTCCTACCACCTTAGACACACTATAAATCCTAGATAACTAGACAAAATCACACAAAATCCACCATGGATAATTTAAATACATAACTATTTCTTAAAAAGGCAAGAAAACATAACATAACATTAAGGGGGATGAAGGTTATCAACATACAATGCTTACATAAACATGAATACACATAAAATATGGCCTACTAGTTAGGTACAAGTTCCACACAAAGGTGTTAGGAATGAATGATGATGAGAGGGGAAAACATAACTCACAAACAAATATCAACAAACATAAATCACATAGAGAGTGTAAGAAGAATAAAGATAGGTGATATTAATTCTCATTAAAATGTAAGGTCTAGACAGCATAAGTGCTCTTGGATGGAAATTTTTGCCAGTGTAAGGTTTCCTAAAATAATATTGGCCCTTTTAAAAATAAACAAGGATTTTATAAGGGATCAATCCTTTTATAATTAATGTTCCCCTTAGGGTGTCAGATACAATATTTTAATTCTATTGTAACATTACATCCATGTTTCTTAAGTTCTAACTAGTGATCCAAATTTGGGAATTTGTTGTAGGAGTATTTTGCATCCACATGTATATCTAAGAGTGGAAGATATTTGGAATAGTTAGAGGGGTGGTGTTTGATCATACTATGATGTCTAATATTTTCTTATGCATTTAATTATCTTGAAAAGGCCTCAAATTCTACTTAGCTACTTTTCAACTACCTGTTTATAATTTTCTTCCATGTATAAATCACTTTATAGATTGCCTTTAAATGACTACATCATTATAATGCATCTAATGGGAAATAGTAGCTTATGCCTTTTAGGGATATCTATGCACTAAGGGATGTGTAGTTAGACTACATAGTGAGCTAAGAGTTGGTAAAGGGTAAAAACATAGAAATAATCTTTAAGGGCTATATGAATTTTAACCCTTTTGCACAAAATACCCTTTGATAGTTATCTCAAGTCTTTGCTTCATACCCATGGCCCATATCAGTTTATGAAGTAGCATGTTTGTAGCATAAATTATAGCATAAATTCATGAGAGTATAGGAGTGTAATGTTGCATCTTGGTGTATGAATTCATTATGGAAGCATAAGGAGTCTTTTTAATATGTATGCACAAGAAGATTGGAGATCATGGATGTACTCTTCATGATTTGGAACCTCTACTTAAGCACTTATTCT
>JARHVA010003976.1:717500-745000 GCA_037957365.1 Torreya grandis
AATTTTATCTTTTCATCTCTTAAACTTATAAGCAAATTTGCTCCCTTTGATTTTTCACATCTAAAAAAAATAGTTTGACATCCTTGTTATATCATGAACTTAGGAGGAACATTAGAAGAGATAGAACCTATTTGAGTCCTTAGTCTAGCATTTTCTATTTCAGATTTGAGAAGATTCCTCCTTAAAGAGATATTCTCTTCCTCAAGTGATTTGGTATGGGTTCATACATATATAATTCCATATTTTGCATCATCCACTCTCTTTAAGGATTATATTTTCATCTTTTTAATTTGTTTCATTAAATTAGTAATCATAAAAAGTGTGTTTTGAGCTACAGTAATTAGTTTAGCTATATCCTCTGCATTCTTTTTAATAGTGGCTTCTAGATGGGAAAATGCTAGAGCATGTTGTATTTCCACATCATCTACCTCCTTTGAAGGTTGTCCTTCTTTTTCATTAATTGGGGATTTTATTTTATCCCTTATTTACTATGTAGAGTAAATAATAATCTCATCAAGGATGGTTTCAAAAAAGTCATCAACAAAGTCTTCTTTTGTGAGAGGGATTTCCTCTTCTTCTCTATTATGGGCTTCACTAGTAGTGTAAGTAGGGTTTTATCTCAAGCTATCTAGGGTTTCTAAAATAATGGTATCATTATTATCAATAGTTATGATTAATTTCCTTCTTATATTTGGAGGAGGAAGGATTTTCATATGTGAAGTTTCTTGATTTTTTAGCTAGGAGGTAGGGTCTGTGAAGGACTCATCTTAAACAATCTGAATAGATTATTGAACAAGAGTAGCTTGATGAATATTATGATGGTTTATAGTATAAGGTAGAAGTATAAATCTTATATTTGTTAGTTTAGGGGATGATACTATATGATGAAGACTTGGGGTTTGTAATGGAACAATTTTGTTTGAACATCTTATGTTGTGAGTACATTTAGAGATAATTTATTTGAAAGAAATTTGAGGTGGCATTTTATAACTTGAAGCATGAATGTGTAAAGGAATATACCTAATAATCTTAGGATTTTTTAATTTTCTTTCCTTCATGGAAGGAAACACAAACTTCCATTCTATCTTCTTTCTATATAAAGTGATGCTGGATGATGAGTTGGATTAACCCATGGTGATGGATGGCAAAGGGATTTTTAGAATACCTCATGATTAAAACCTAAATAAATCCCAAGAGTAATGAATGAAAATTTATTATGTGATAGGGTTATTGAGAACCATATCTTAGGTGAATTAACATCCTTAACACCATACAACTTAACACACTACATTGCCCTTCATGTGTTAAATATTTAATAAGTGAAAAGGAAACTGACCTTCATGGTTCAGGTAGATATTATCTTCTAACTCCCTTGATTATTATTTTATGTCTTCCATGTATACTGGTATTCAATCTCCCTCACTATTAAAATTGTTGATGAGATAAAAAAATGGATATCTTCCTCTTATTCATGCACCTTCATCTAGGATTCTTGATAATTCACTAAAGACCTATGTGGAAAAGGGTATTTAAACACCTCAGATTGTGGATAAGTTAAGTTTTAAGTGGAAGATAAATTTAGTTACCAATGCCTCATCAAATACCTAAAATTTGAGAAATAACTCAAGCCATCTAGATGCTACTAGTATCCCCTTTATTGGTTCATCCTTCAATAACTCGCTTGTATTTTGTGGTTCAAATTTCTTCCTTAACCCCATTTCAAATTCTAAACTTTCATAGGACACAATCAATATTTTATTCTACTTACCAAAGGAAAAAAAACTCTGTTGTAGAATAAATATCACTATTATCTCCTTAGGATTTAAACTATGAACAACACTTGAAGAATGCCAATTAATGATGATAACATCAATTTGAAGTAATGATGGTGTACTCTTTTCCCTTTTATTAATTTTTGAAATCATTCTATCATCAAATATTTTAAACCCTCACTTGTTATTTTTCACTAATGAAATATAACTATAATGATGTGTCATCATGAAGTCTTATTATTGGAAGGAATATTATCCATATCACATATTTTGAGGTTTTAAAATGTAACTTTTTAAAATGAATTTTTACTAACATCATAGAATGTTCTCCTTATATCACCTTATGAAATTTTTTATTCCAATAGGTTTGAGAAAATTAATACAACTTAGAAATATAAAACTAACACTTAGCAAAAAAATAAATACTCTACCTTAAAAATCATAATATTATCCTTGTCAGTCTTCCTTAGCTTTTATTAAACGTAAAATTACATGAATTAGTAATGAAAATAGTACAATAGATAATAACATAAAATTTATTACTTTGAAACCAACTAAATTTTTTAACTCACTTTTTCTAAAGTTTTGTTTGGTTTTTTGCCTTTGACTAGCCATTTATTGGTTTTCTAATCAAGACTCATTATTCGGTGCATGAATAGTCAATGGGCTAGTTTTTTGAACACGAGTGTCAACAATGTCCCAAAAGATTTTCATTGTTAATTTTATTTTTCTTGAAATTTTTAGAGAATATGGGAATCCTCTCCATTTATTCAAGCCAATTTTTTCTTGAAAAATAAATTACCATGGAATATTTGAGTTCTATGGTGTCAAATTCATTTTGTACTAACTAAATAAATTCCTCTTTGTTAGAATGCTTATGATATAGCTTCACTTGATGTACATTTACAAGAAGTGTTTTCTAATATCAATCTATAGGTAATAAATATATTAAACCATTATCAAAAATATTTGCTATTTGGAATGGTCCTAACCATCTAGTTTAGAGCTTACCTTTAAAATGTTGATATTTAGAATCATATAAGAGTGCCTAATATCCTTGTTTGAATTTTATTTCTTTGATATTCAAGTCATGCCATTGATTCTTTTGATACTATTTCATCTCTATCTTCTCCAAGGATTATGACCTCATCTCATCCAATTCATTCAACTATAACATTCTTTATTTTTATGTTTCATCAAAATCAATTCTTAATTCTAATGTAGTCCTCAAAGGTTGCATTTCAAATTCAATTGAAAGGAGATGTTTCTTACCATAGACCAATTCATATAGTAGAAAACCAATAGTGGTATTCCATGTGTGTTGTATACTCAAACAACTTCTATGAGTTTGGCTACCCAATTCTTCTGGTTGCTACTATATTGGTAAGGATGTTCTCCAATTATCTATTAGTAACTTCTACTTGTCAATTTTATTGAAGATGGTATATATAATATTTCATGTGGTTGACTAGGTAGATCTTTATGAATCCTTAGATCATATTGGATATGAACTATGGCCTTTGATCAGATACTATCTCCATTGGTGCTCCAAAATGAATCATAATCTTGGAATAGAGGAAGTTTGTTATTGCCTCTTCCCTTACATAAGAGAGAACTTTTACTTTAGCCCATTTAGTTTCATAGTCTGTATATACCAAAAATTATTATTTATCTTGTGAGGGTGGATCTATGGGCCCAAGAAAGTGCATACCCCACTTCTCAAAATGTTCCAGAACTACTTATGGATAAAGAGGCATTTTGAAGGATAATGTAGTTTTGCCCATTCTTTGACATGAATCACATTACCAAACATATGTCTTTACCTGATTGTGAAAATTTTTCTATAAATTTATAGTTTTAAGGATATTATTTATCATTCTTTTTAGTAAACAGTGTCCTCTTCTAGGTTCATCATGACATGCATTAAATATATCATACATTTCATTCTCCTTTACACACAGAAAAAAATGATCATGTCCAAGTTTAAATAGTATAATATTAATTGATTTATAAGAACTAATTTTAATTAAATGTTTCTTTTCCTTTTTTGTACATTGAAAAGGAAACTTCCATGTAGCTAGAAATTTTTCTATGTCAGCAAACCAAGGTGATTTTTCTGAAACAACGAATAATTTTTCATGCAAAAAGTTATCTTCTATAGGTTCTTACTTATGTATATTCTGCAATATATAAATAAAATCAGTAACCACATTTAATTTTCTTGGTTTATCAACAATTGTTATGTCAAATTCCTGTAATAATAACAACCACTTGATAAGTCTTCCTCCTACTATTGCTTTATTCATCAAATATATGATAGTTGCATGATCAGTGTATACATAAATTTTATAACCAGTAATATAGTGTTTAAATTTATTTATGGTATAAGTCATAGCAAGGAACTCATTCTTAATGGTTGCATAATTTATTTCAATTGAATTTAAGTTCTTTCTTAAGTAATATATGGCATAAATTTGTTCATTTTTATCATTTTGTCCCAAAAGAGCTCCCATATCATGATTGTATGAATCAATATAAATATGGAAGGGATGTGACCAGTTAGGTCCTCTGAAGAATAGTGTAGTACTAATATTATCTTTGATAGTTTCAAATGCTTGTTGGTATGCTAAATTTCAAACAAATTCACTCTCCTTTGTGAGCAAACCAAACATTAAAGCAACAATCTTGCTAAATTCTTATATAAACCATCTGTAGTACCCTACATTGCCTAAAAAAAACTTTTAACATCAATCTAATTTTGAGGAATAGTAAAGTTTGAAATGAATTCAATTTTAATTGGATCTACCTATATTTATTTTGTAGAAATATGATGTCCTAAAACTATGCCTTCTTATACCATAATCAAACACTTTTTATGACTTAGAGACAAATGGTGATCCTCACATATTTTTAGTATTTTTGTAATATTACTCAAACTTTGATCAAATGATTCTCCATGAAAATTAAAATCATCTATATAAACCTCTACATTATCATTGGTCAAGTTTTAAAATATGGCTAGGACTTCTCATCGAAAAGTGGTACGTGCATTACATAAACCAAAGGGTAATAATATATAGGCAAATGTTCCCCATAGATATGTGAAGTTTTTTTTTCTTGATCCTCAGGTGCCACTTGTATTTGTTAGTATCCACTAAAGCCATTTAGGAAATAAAATTATCTTTTCCTAGCCAAGTTGTCAAGTACTTGATCAATGAAGAGTAGAGGAAAGTAATCTCTCATTGTTGCCTTATTTAATTCCTTATAATATACACATAGTCTCTATTTACCATTTTTATTAAGAACATTGACCAAGGGAGAGACCCATTGGCTGTCAAAGATAGGATAAATTAATCCTACTTCTAACAGCATTTCAATTTTAGTTTTCATAATGTCTCTCAAGGTAGGATTAATTCTTCTTTGATTTTGCCTTACTGGCTTAATGTTCTCTATATAAATGTAGTGTACATATTCTAGGATGTATTTTATTCATGTATTGATATTCCCAAGAAAAATATTAGGTATGATATCTAAGTACATAAATAAAATTCATTTCATGATCATCTATCAATTAACTATTTATGTTGAGTGTCTTCCCTGATGCTATTATGATTTGTTTAGTGCCTGAATGGGAAGAGTCTATTTATTTGAATTAACTCATCAATGATTTGAGAGGAAAAGGATTTGGTAGTAATATATTAAATTTAATATCATCTTTGACAAAATTATCTCCTATGGGAATAATTCTAGTTAAAGGATAATGCAAGGCTTTTAAAAATGAGTTTTGGATTTCATATGCCCATTGCATCACACTATTTTAAATGTACTTATGGTCATATAGTATATTAGAAGAGGTGGAAGAGGATGAATGATAAAAATAATAGGAATTACTACTTTTAAAGAGTCTGTTATTTAAATTTATAGCTAGTTTGTTGTAATCCATATCTGGACTATCAAAATCCATAGCTGGACTATCAAAATCTATAGCTAGACTATTAAGATCTGTTGTATTTCTAGTACTCCTTAATAAATCATATTATACTTCATCCACATGATTAGTGATTGTAACCATATATATATAGGATATTCTATCATGTTTTTCATTAGGTTGGTCAACCTACAACTATTTGACAATATTGGTTGATGGTTGAGTACATGGATATAAATAAATCCTTTTTGCTTTAAGACCATTCGAGATGGTCACATCTCTTGATCTACAATCAAAAAATGTTGATACCATGTATAATTAAGGTCTTCTTAGAATCAATGGGTATCCAATCTATTTTTTATTAGGTTGGAGGATAATAAATTTAATAGGATATTCCCATGAATCTATAGTCAACATTATATCTTCAATGACACCTTCTAGTTTGGTAGTGGAATGATCTGCCATCTATAGGATTGTGTTAGTTGGTTACATGTCATGTAAAGAGATATTTTTCATGTTGTTTATAGGCATTACATTAATATTAGATCCTAAGTCTACCAATATATTTGGTATCTCAAACTGTCCAATTTTTATAGAAATGATAGGGCTTCTTAGATATCTATATTTAGGTAAAATTAACTTTCCTACTAATATATAAACAAACTTACAATCAACCTATATGGTCTTTGGATATTTTCTTTTTTTTTATAATTGTCCTTATACACAAAATTTTAATTACCCAAATTTACTTCTAGAATGTATTTAATGGATTCTAATAATGGAATCTCTATGTTTAATTCTCTGAGTTCTTGGATAAATTTAGCTTTCATGTTGTTTTCCACTTCGTTAACTCTTTCTAATAAGGGAACAAATGCAAGATTTATAATAAATTCTTCTATTTTTCTAGTTTCCTCTTTGGATTTTTATTCTTTCTATGGTTGACTCTATGGACCTATTTTCTCTTGTGGCACTTTTATGATGATCATCTGAGTTTCTTTCACTATTATTCAAAATATGAAATGAATGTTTGCACATTCAATAGCTCCTACCCCCATTGTTTCACCTTGTTCATTTACAAAGGCTTATCTATTTTTTCATTTTTCTACTAGTTGAGTAAGTAACTAAGGTTGGTTGAATTTTTTTGCAGGGTTGCTTGATTTCCTTAACGAGCCATAAATGCTTATTGATATTTTTATCATTGTTATTGTGGATAACTTCTTTGTTGTTGTTGGTTATAGTTTGGACCAGAAATCTATTGTTTATTTATCCATCGCTAATGATGACCTTGAGGTATCCATGTTTGTTGAAAAGGTTGTGGGATCATCCACTATTGTATAATCCATTTTTAGGTGCACCAGGGTGGTACAAACCACATTTTTGGAAGTGCATGCCATTTTTAAAATGGAATACTTAAACCAAATTATTGATTTTGTTGAAATTTATTTCTTTGTCTCTTAGCATAGTTGATTTATTCTATGGTTTGTGTATTTTGTTTGAACTAATTTTTGAGGCTAGGGAGATAACTAGAATTCTTTGTGTCATGGTCCTTAGCATCACATATTCCATAGATTTAAATTTTACCTATAGGATAATCTCTAAGTGCATGTTTCAATTTGCATTTAGGAAATAAATATCCAATGGTTAAGTATTAGATTTATCCTTGTCTTGAAATCCATCTAATGTTGAATTTAGCTGAACTAGTATGTCTATTTTGAATTTTACTAGTTCTTATATGGTTTGGTGCACATCACTAGATTTCCCTAGTTTCCCTCTTCTACTTCTACGTATTTTTCTAGAGTATTTGGTGTATAACCATGTGATTTCATGGAAATACATTTTAGTAACATCTCCCTTCCCCATAAGATTTAAATAATCCCTAGAGGAATCATCCAATACTTTAAGTAAAATAGTTTTAATCACTTCTTTGAGAAGTTCATAACCACATCTATTGAGGGTAAAATCAAATTGATCTAAGTAATCATCAATGTTTTCGTCTTCATTTTTTTTATTTTGAAGAATTATTCTTTCCTATCCTTGACCCTATAGTAATCTTGATATTTATCCAATAATATTATTTCTATTTCTCTCCAAGTGCAAATAGAGTTCCCTCCTAGCCCCATGAACCAACTCATTGCTCCTTCCTTCAAAGTATAAGGAAATAGATTTAGTTTCTGGCTATCTAAATTGTAGTGATAAGTCTAACAAAGGACCTTAAACTCAAAAAAAAAATTGATCTAGCTCATTAGTGGACAAACCTCTGAAGGTAGGTAATTAGACGGAGAAATATTTTTCATTGTTGGTTATTCATCATCTTCAAAGATAATAGGATAAGATAAACTCCTCTTAGGATCATTCCTATGAGTATTCTCGACATGGCCTATGTTTTCTCCCATGTCAAATAGAGTTCTACTGAGAGGAGGGGATTTTGGTTGTTTAGTATCTATAATTTTAGCTTTTGTAGAAAAAGATTCTTCTGGTCCTCTAGAGACATTTATGAAAGATCAACTTATCTCTATCTAAAATATTATTTTCTTGTTTGAATCAACCTTGATTCTTTCCTATAAAGGATCAAAATATTTTAGAATAAACCTACCCTATGAATCCCGTGGCCTACTCATATACTTGATTTTGATAAGAGTGATTTTATTCTATTTCTGTGTTTTTTCAATGTTTTATGGACTTTTATCCTAAGTTTTTACCTTAATAAAACTTTAAAGGGTCCCAAAATTTTACACCAAAAATGATGGGTGTCATTATTACCCATTCATTTAACCAACTTCTATTGGTATCAGTTATTACCAGGGTAGTGTCTAAAGCTATATACAGTAAGGCACTTTACTAATTTCAAGTTAATAGTATTTTTTTTGGGGGTTTTAATGTTATGATGATTTATTTATATTTATAACTCCTAAAATTTTGTTGAAAATAAAAAATATTGTGGAAAATATAAATAAACCATTCTAAATATACTTAAAGAACTTGGAAACGATCACAAACTACTACAAAACTCACCCAAGCTAGGTTGAAATTAACACTTGCAGAATAAAAGTAATCTTAAATCACACTTTTAGAATGAAAAACATATCAAATTTACACTTGGAGAATCAAAATCATGTGAATGAAAAATAGTTTAATGCTTATGATGAATTAACACAGTAACCATTCAATCTACCCTACAAGTTATCAATCTTAATTATACAAACATGTGTGTGTGTGTGTGTGTGTGTGTGTGTTTGTCTATATATATATATGTATATATATATATATGTATATATATATATGTATATATATATATATGTATATATATATATATGTATGTATATATATATATATATATATATATATATATATATGTATGTATATATATATATGTATGTATATATATACATACATATATATATATATATATATATGTATATATATATATATGTATATATATATGTATGTATATATATATATACATACATATATATATATATATACATACATATATATATATACACACACACACACACATATATATACATATATATATATCAGTATTAATTAAAATAAAAAAGAATTAACTAATAAATGCCAAAATATATCTCCTATCTCCTTAGGGAGTGGGCCCTTGCTCACCTAAGATTCAGGTTTGAATTAACTTAGCTCTATGTATTATTCAACACATGAATTAAGAAAAAAACTACTAGAATGCTCTTGTATTTCAATAACAAAAATTATAATTTCTTTGTATTTATGCATATCTATTACATATCTAATCATGTATCTATCTATTTATTCTATTCAATGAAATTGTTTATCCCTACATTCTAGGTAACAACTTGAACGATTTGAAATAGGAAGATATTATAGATAGATTAGGTGATATAGTTAGAATAAAAGGAAGTTGAAATTAAATATTTAAGGAATCAAAAGATCCATATTAGATAACAACTGCCATGCCTAACTATACTAGTGATCAAATCTATACCTATATGATATTCATATCTTTCATCTTTAGTATTTCAAACTAGAATAACAACTTCTAGAAATGGAAGGCTATAATAAAATAGAAAAATATTGATATACATACACAAAAATATAAATTTCAAAAGGAGTTTTCTAGATTGTCGTGAAGAAGGTGGATAAGCTATTTTAACCCTTTGTAACAAGCTATGATCAATTCTAAATCAAACAATGTCAATTCATATCAAAATTGATGAAATCCATAGCTTACTATCAAAATCCATAACCACCTAATGAAGTATGTATTTGATTAGTGAAATCAGTCATCGACTGATAAAATTTGTAGCTAACTTGTAAAATCCATAACAAACTTCAAAATCCATATTTCAGTCTTACATGTTTTGTTCTTTGTCTTGAATTATCCTTATATTTATGAAATCTTATCAAAACTCATAATAATGCTACTATTACTTGTACATATCAAAATGTAAATCCTAAAATATGAAAATGGTTAGAACATAATGCAAAGAAGATAGAATTAGACTTTACATGAATTTATAAGGATAAAAACATCTATTTCATACCTTATGCTAGCTATGAATATCAAGATTACATACAATTCTCAATTATTTGAAATATTTAAGGTCATAGACTATAACAATAATGAGTCATTTTATGGACTCATCAGTTTGAGCTAAGTAATGGTCTCTTAATGGTCTATCATGGAATTCTTGGAGACTTGTGCTCACCTAGTTTGATTTGATGCATCTCAAGAGGACTTCATTAATGTTTCTTTTGAATAATGCACAAATAACAAGAACATGAGGGATGGATTACAACCTGAAGTGCCTACACTTAGCCTTATTCAAGCAAGGCTAGTATGAGTCAGTTTGAAGGAAATTCATCATGCTTTGCATCTAGTATATGGCATATTCTTGATTTATTAAATATTCTTTGTGCAATATAAATATTGATTTGTCTTTAAACTTTGCATCCTCATCCAATTGTTCTTAGATACCTTTTATCACATAGTCTTGGTGATTTGGATGGATATATCATATTACATCACCTTTGTGATCTAACCAACACTTTTTTTTTTGTCTTTGCTAAGTAGGAACTCTTTAACACTTACGTATGTAACCATGAGTCATATTTTATTGTTAAAAGGCATATACTATAACTTTTTGATCATTCTCACAACAACAAAAATGTGCTTTAATATAAAGCTATAACTTAACTCATAATCCTTCAACACCTATTCTAAAAAGGAAACTAGCTAATCTAATTGATCATTGGTTTGTTACATAAGAATAGATGGGATGCCTTCAACCCCACCAAATCCATAAAAGGATAAAATCCTTACTATAATCTAGGTTGATCAAGGTGGGATCTTGCTCTATGGCATGCTTGATGGATTCAAAATTGTCTCTACCTTTATGATTCTATTTGAATGCAACATTTTAATTTATCATCATAATTGGGTTTTTTTTAGGGTATCAAAATTAAGCACAAATATCCTCACAAAGTTGATTATTCCTAAGAAGATTTAAAGAATCTTCTTATGACTTGGGATAGAGAGAGATGTAATAGCTTTGACTTTGTCTAGATATATTATTAGCCCCTCTTTGGAAATAATGTGCCCCAATAGATCACCCTTATGAATTATGAAGATACACTTATTAAGGTTCATGTATATTTAAAACTCTTAGCACCTTTTGAAAACTTACTCTAGATGGCATAAGTGGTCATACACATGCTTCAATAAACAAATTATGTCATCATGGTAAACCAAGATGATATTATTGATGAGTTCCTTAAATTTCATGCCATGGCTCTTTGGAAGGTTGTTCCTACATTTGTTAAACCAAAGGGAATCTACTGGTAAACAAAGGTTATCCATTTAGTAGTGAATTTTTTTTTATAGTTATTCCACTCTTACATAATAATCTTGTTGTAGCTGAGGTAAACATATAGAAATGAGAATATCTATGTGCCTACAACAATTTGTATAATTTTCTCCATTGGCTAGAGGGGGTAGAGATTTTTGAGGGAAGATTTGTTTAGGTCTCAAAAGTCTATGCATAGACAAATTTACTCATTCTTATTCCACATTAGGACTAAGTTGGAAACGCATGTAGAGTGTTTGATTAGAAGTATTATGCTAGATTATATGAGCTTTGAGGGATACTTTCTCATCAAGGGCTTGATTTTTGGGTTGATAGGGCTCTACTTTTGGAGAAATGGATATGTTTTAAGGTCAAGCTTCATAATGTGTTAGGATAATCCTAGACCAATGTATCTAAGGTCCTTATATCTCCATACAAAAATATAATCATATCTCCTACTGAGCTAGATAAATTTATTAAAATATGGTGGGGAGAGTACCTTGTTGACTTTCAGGATATTTCCTTTAGAGATGGTTACTTGTGTAGAAACCTCCTCCTTCACTGTCATGATCTACCTCTCTCATTTCAGCTGGTCATTAGAATTGAATATGATTTCTAGGGTAACTAACCCTTTTGGAAACTTGTTCCCCTCTAATTGGATGACTTGATCTTGATATTGGGCTTGCATATATGATTGGTTCTTGGCATATAACTTAGCCTCATCTTGTAGGAGGTTGATAATATTCTCATCATTTCCAAATACCTATAAATTATCTATATTATTGAGGACTTATAATCTTATTATAAACTTGATGATATTCTTGGGTCCCTTCATTATGTCACATGGGATGTCATACTATGAACTTATGGTTACGAGTCTATCTACATCAATATTATGTGATCATAGTATGGAACTAATATTGAGTACATTAAATAATTCAATCATATCTCATACTCTATACTTTTAGGCTTTTAATAAGCCATTATTTTTGTGCTCTTCACTCTAACTTGGTTAGAAACTAGTTCACTATCACCAAATCCCTATAATACCTTGATTCATTTATTATACATAAGTTGGAGGCCTTGGATCATCACCTCATACTCTATAACATTGTTTGTGAAATTGAAATACAATCTAAAGGCATGTAAATATTTCTCCTTTTGAGGGGAGACTAACATCGTACCATATCCAATGAAATTTTTATTTTGGGAATCATTTAGGTATAATTTATATATACCTTTGGGGCTCTTTTGTGCCTTTATAATATTAGGTAATGTGTAGTTTTCATCCATGATGGAATACATACCCAGACCTATCTCCTATGCATTATCATATGGGTTTCATTCATAATTTTCACATTCCCATTCATCTAGTAAATTTTATAGGATCTCTTCAAGTGACATTGTGGCTTCATGGAGAATTAGATTCTCCTCTTGATCAAACATTATGTAGTTTAATTCAACTAGGCTAGGAGAGTAAGACTCAAATGAATTTTGAAGATGGGTTCATATCTTATGGTTGCCTTAGTCCTATATCTATTTCTTAGTAACACATGCAACTAATTTGAAGATAAATATCCATCTATATTTATCATTAAGTCTCAAAAAGGGTAGATAGTGAAGTAGGGAGGTAAGTTGATGACTACGATTTCTTATGTAATAGAAAGACTTAGGCATGCATGTAGTGTAATATTCAAATATTTGATGATTCCCATGGTCTTGAATATTTTTCCATCCAATTATATAACTCCTTTTGAATAAGATAATATGTAATTCCAATCATATCCATGATCTTATTCAGTATCATAGAGTTACATTAAATTTGATCATGAAAATATGCATTAGGTGCTGGTTGATAATTAATGAGATATAGAATGGGGCACCTTGGTGTTACTTCACACTTGTGCTTCCTTAAATTTTGGCTAACATAGGCTCATACATATGGAATTCATAAGTTGTGATGTCTTACATTATTAAAATCTTTTCATAGCATCTTGTAGGAAATTATTTTAAGAATGAATAATAAGAACACCCCACATGGCTACATTAAGGCTAATGTTCTTCATTTGTTTGACTATGTTAAAGGAAATTTGGGATCCCTTTGGTTTTAATTTTTGCATGGCAGCCTCATCTCATATTTGCACATATAGCTAAGGAAGATCTTCTCTTTAGATATCCTATTCTATTTACACTAAAGGTTATGAAATTACCTTAGCTTGTGTACTTGCACATGTGACCTAGGTAATTAAAGGTGAGGGTGTTGAAGTTGGTAATGCCTCCTCTATCACTCTCCTTTTAAATATTGGATTGAAATTGATTAGGGTGATTTACACATATAATGTACCACACTAATTTAAATATTTGAAATCATCCTCCTACCAAGTAATAAGAGTATACCAATCTTGTTATTGCATTGACACTTGAGATTATTCTTCATGCACATATATGGTATTTGTCTTCTCCTGAGGCTATGATAAAAATTGTACCATGAATTATTGGTTGATGACTCCATTTGTATCTATAGCTTGATCATGTGTTTGACCACATGAAAAACACCATTCCAGATCCTATGTGAGGTTTTTATACATAAGTGCAAGGGATATACAGGTACTAAAAGTGATCAAGTTATGTACATATGGTTGTCTATTTTATGTGATCTAATTTTGTATCTATGAACCACCTTGGTAGGGAGGTATTCTTGACTGGTATTGTTTAGTGAAAGGTTGATGAGGTATATAATATTATACTTATTGTCTTTAGAGGACTATAATCATATTTATAACTCTTTGAAATAGAATTTTTACCCTATGAAACTAATTAAGGGTGAAATAAATAAATTTAATGGGCTCACTATAATGGGAATAGGTACTAACATATGTTGGGAAACTAGTTGGCTAGGAGGAGGTTCTGCCTATAGAAGCATAAAGGGTTTAGGAATAATTTTTTGAGCCAAGATCAAATAATTTTCTACTCACATGATAAATTCATAGGCATCAAGTTGTACTATGCCTCCCATGGATTGAATCATCACAACTATATCACTATTAAGAGCCTTCAAAAAATATAAAAATATAGTATTGATAAATGAATTACATAAGATTTATATTTGTCCTAGAGTCTATGTAACCTAAATTTTAAATCAACCATCATCTCATGTGGGGATCTCTTTATAGTTATGGGATGCTTTATTAGGGAAATGTGATTGTTGTAATCCTTAAATTGCTTGCATGATTCCTCCTTGAACTCATTCAAATTTTAAATGGAATTTAGTCTCAATCCTTAGTACCAATGAATTGATTTGCCTTTGAAAGAATATACAAGTAGCCTAGCTATGACATTGTCTTTGGTGACATAGTGCACTAAGTAGATATTCACAATATCTTGAATATGTTACATAAGAGAAGTTGAATTCTCTTGAGTAAATTAGGATAATATTTTAAAGGATATGACTAGAATGTCATCATATTAGGAAATAATTAATGTATTACCTCTATTAAAATATATAAATAGTTGTTGCCTATGCACACTTATGAATGGAATAGGGAATAATCTCCCCAAATCTATAGGGAACTTGTTGAATGGGGGTGTAGAATGAGTTGTAGGGGTGATTATCCTAAACCACTCTCTCAAGGGGTAAAGATAAACTTCTTCATATTTTATAATGCATAGATAGCTCAATGTAATGGAAATCAATACCTCTTGTAGATGATCGGATTTATCTTGGAATATATATAGGGGATTTATCTTTGTGAACCATAATTAATTAAAGTCACCAAGTACTCTAAGTGTCTACAACACTCATTGGCTAAGGGTAGCACTGATTCCATAGATTTTTACTTAAATTGGTCCCATTGGGGATGCCATAAATTGTTTTCATTTGAAACATGTACCTATGGATGATTTATAGCATGTGAGGTTTTATAGTGGGGCACAAAACATGAATTCCTTATGTAGGGTTCAAAAGTTTTTGATGTTAGTCATGAAAGTGTTATCACTCACTTATGTGTGTGGAGTAATATTTGTCTCATCAAAATGATGGAAACTTCCCCAAGATGTGGGACCCTTGTGATCCTTAGGATGAACCTCTACAGTAGGCCGAATTCCTTCTATTCTAAGTGCAATTGGTTTAAGACCAATGTAAAGACCTAAAGAGTATAAAGTTAAATCTACTACTAATATAAACCTAAAATTTTTATGGAAAAAGGAGGGAAGAGGTAATAATTTGTTTAAAAGTGAAAGGTGATGCACAAAGAAAAGAGCGAGAACTCATACTACCTTAGACACACTAAATTTTTTAGAAAATAAGAAAATATCACATAGACACCACCATGGATACTCCAAGTACGTAAGTGTTTTGCATAGAGGTGTAGGAACATAATGTAGTATTGAGAGGGATGAAATTTGTCCATATAAAAGGCTTACGTATACTCAAGTGTGCACATAATATGAATTGCAAGTGAGTTCTAAGTTTCACACAGAGATATTGGGAATGGAAAATGATGAGAGGGGAAAACATTATGCATATATAGAGATAAACAAACACAAATCATTCATAGAGTGTAAGAATAATTGAGGGATGTGAACTCAATTCTCATTAAAATGTAAGGTCCAACCAATGGAAGTGCTCTTGGAGGTCAAATTTTGTTAGGATGAGGTTTCCTAAAAATATGTCAACCCTTTTTACAATAAATAACAAGGATTTTATAAGGGAACAAGAATTTTATAATTAATTCACCCCTTGGGGTGGTAGATACATTATTTTAATTATATTGTGGCACTATGTACATGCTTCTTAACTTTTTCCTAGTGTTCTAGATTTGGGAATTGGTGGTAGGATTCTTCTAGATATGTGTGTATGTCGAAGAGTGGAAGATCTTTGGAATAGTTAGAGGGGTGGAATGTGATCATATTATGATGTTTGATGGCCACTTCTACATTTAATTATCCTGACAAGGCCTCAAAATCCACTCAAATACTTTTTAACCACCTCTTTGAAATTTGCGTACATTTGTCAATAACTCCATGGACCTCCTTTGAACTATTATGTCATTACTATGCATTTGATGGGAAATAGTTCCTTATACATTTTAGGGATATATATATATATATATATATATATATATATATATATATATATATATATATATATATATATATATAAAGGGATGCATAGATATACTATGTAGTGAGTTGTGAGTTGGTGAAGGATGCAAATGTATAAGTCCTCTATGAGGGTTTCATGAATTTTAACCCTTTTCCACCATATTCCCCTTGATATGTTTCTCAATTATTTGCTTCATAATTGGGGCCCATATCAGTCTATGAAGTAGCATGTGTGTATCATAGATCATAAATAATGATTCATGAGAGTGTAGGAGTGGAATTATACCATTTTTTGTGGGACTTCATTATGGAGGAAAAAGGAGTCTTTTGAATAGGTGTGCATAAGAAGATTAAATATATTGGGTGCACTCCTCATGAATTATAACTTCTCCTTACACATTTATTCTTGCACTATATAAAGATTGATATCTTTATGCCTTTGAACCTATACACCATTTGTGTTTATGTGATGGACTATATATGCATGGGTATAAATTAGAAATTATGTATGAGCATGAATTGATAGTTAGTCAATTTTAAGATGTGTAAGTAGTTTAATGATGGAATATCTCACACATGTGGATGTTTCAAAAGAAGGTGATCATATGGGTTTATTTAGTTTTAGACCTATTTTATTTTCACTAAAATTTAGATCATGCACTAAAGTGTGTCAAAAGATAATCATATGCAAAATTGGGTTCCCAAGTAGTTTGACTGTGTCTTCCCATAGCCAATTTTGCAACGTGGAATGAAAACTGAAGTGATATTTTTCAGGATGTTATATCTTTCACATGTGAAGGTGTTTAGAGAAACTGATCATATGGGTTTGTTTAGTTTTGATCCTAGTTTATTTGGGCTAAATCCTAGATTATGCATGGAAGTGCAAAAAAAAGTTATGTAGAAGAAAATTTGGTCACCCAGAAAAGTTCTAAGCATGCTTGAATTTGTAACAAATTTTTTTGAGAAGGCATTTTAATGGATTTATATTTCAAACATGTGAATGTTTTAAGATCATTTTTTCACATTGTTAGATTCTCCTATGTGAGGATATCATCTGGTCCAAATTTGAGATCATGTAATGAAGTGTAGAAGAAGTTATTAAGGTTCAAAAATGGATACACGAGCATATTGAAAGGGTTCCCATACTTGGTCAATTTTGAAAGAGTTAAATGTTGAGCAAGATCAATGGTGCACATTACTCCAAGAAGTCAAGAATTAGCAAGATGACGATATGTGTATGATGTTTAAAGATTGACAAAAGGTATAGGATAAGGATCTAATGGTGAGTGGGTGATTGTACAGATTGATCAAATAATGAGTGGTGATTGCTAAAGACCTAACTAATCTATAGAGATTGATAGAGTGCATTGAGTCAACATTTCAAGATTACATGAGAATATATCAACTATTATATGTTTAAAATTTAAGCATTAGTTGCTATACATTAAATCTAAAATAAGATTGATCAAAAGCTAAGAGGACACAAGATTATCGTAAAGTTTTTGAGGATTAGTTGTGACCATTTCCATTTAAATATTTGATTATAACATAAGAAAAAATCATAGCTCTATATTTTTTCCATATCTTTTGATAAAAGTTAAATTTGCTATTGATATAACAATAAAAGATGAAGAGGAATCCTTATTACATCTAATAGACCTAGTTTAAATATTTATAACTATGTAAAATCAAAGATATTAATGTTCAAAGTTGACTATGCGATCATGATTATTATGCAAATGACTTGAGAAGGATAATTGAGCTCATTTTGACATTTTCTTGATGCCTCATGATGACTTTTATATTTGGGTGTAGTAGACTCCATGAGGATATTCATTGAGTATTTAGAGGTCTAATAAATATATCTTGATTATGAATAATTCTTAAGAAGTTGATTGTGTGTTTGGTAATGGTGTTCCTATGTATAAAGTCTTTGTTTAAGTTGTTTGAGCATACACAAAAGTGAGATAAGATTACTATGATCATTTTAGGATGTTAAAGGGGACATAAGGAGTGGACCCATGTATTTTAAAGTGGTTCTATATTCTTGTTTTGTTTGATGATGTTCTAAATGGTGAATAGGTGTCCATGAGACCTATAAGAGCTACAAGGGCCTTATTAAAAGGTGTATTTGCTTAAGGGTCACCCATAGATGCTATAAATAACCTATAAAGATTTAGTTTAGCCATGTATTTATGTGAGAGATTCCTTAAGGGATTAAACATGCCTAATGGCTAACCAAGGTGTTGATTATCAAGTATGCTCTATAAATAATGAAATCAAAGATGGTGATTTCTAGACTAGTAAGTGAGAGGCTTGTATGTGAGACTTGAAGAGACTGATATGTGAGAGACTTGGAGAGTGAAGGAAAGGAGAGGAGAGTGAATGTGCTCAAATATTAGGTTGATGAGTAGAGAATTTAAAGAACTATGTGTATGATTTGTAGATCATGTTTTTTTTATAGTAAAGTGTTCTTGCAGTTTGAAGTTATATGAAGAGATATGAGTGTGCATATGAGGAATATTTGAGTGAAGGAGAGAGATTATGGAATTCCTATGTGAGAGGACTGTATGAGTTATATAAAGAGTTTGTACAATTATAGAATAATAAAGAGGCCCATTATTAAGTGTTGAAGATATTAGTTTTAGGGTGGAAGTGCTCTTTTCAAAGAGGGTCTAAAGGAATTGATCTTCCTTAGGGGTAGTTTCTCCTTGTGAAACATGGTTTCATAAGAAGACCTTTGGTCACAAGGAGTTAACCAAAGGTTCTTGATCAAAAGGACTTGTTCAGTCTCTTATTTATGATCATCTTATATGATAGTAGTCCATGTGTTTATAGGATTGAGAGTGGGTTTTATTCCCCAAGAGGGTTTCCCACTTAGATCTTGCATTGTGTATGTGATATTTAATTTTGTTCATTGTTCACTACTATGAATGATCTGTATGCTTCATGAATTATTGTATTTAATAATTAAGTAGTTACAAGAGTTTATAAATCTAATTGGATTGTTTTCCACCACTAATTTACCCCCTCAATGGTTGTACCTCTAAAAATTAGTATCAAAGTGAGGTCCTTTGGTAAAGTCTTGATAGATTAAAGGTGATCCAATGTACAATGGATAGTTAGAATGTACAAGGTGGTTTCTCTACTAAAACAACATTGATGTTAAATGGATCTAATTATGCATTTTGGAGTGCTAAAATGAATACATACATTATGTCCCTAGGGTTTGATGTATGGAAATTTATTTTAGCTGATTACATTTCTCCTACTATTCCTCCATTTAGTGTTATAGATAAGAATTTGTTTGATAAAAACTCTAAGGTAGTGAATGCCATCACTTGTGGTCTTACAGAAACTAAGTTCACCAAACTAGTTTAATGCATATCTATGAAGTAAATATAGGATAAATTGAAGACTATCTTTGAAGGATATTTAAATTTTAAGCTTGATAAATTGTATACTCATAGAAGGCAATTTGAAAGTATCAATATTAATGAAGAAGATACTATGGCATCTTTTCTACATAGAGTTGATGAGATTGTGAACATCATTAGAGGTATTTGAGATAATCTTGAAGAGATTACTAATTTTCAAAAGGTATTAAGGTATCTATCCTCCAAGTTTGATCTAAAATTATCTGATATAAAAGAGATTAATGACCTTACTTAGTTGAATATGGATCAATTGCATGGCACCCTTACTACCTATGAGATAAGGAAGAATGATGATATACCACCAAAAAAGGAAGTATCCTTCAAGACTAAAATGAAGACAAAGAAGAAGTTCCAAGGTAAAAATTTCAAGGTGGATGACATTCTTGATATAGATGAGGATGAGCTAATTACTTTGGTTTTAATAAAACTGATAACATTTTCAGGCAAGTATAAGGTAAGCTACTCCTAAAATGCTTCAATTGTGGTGAGATAGGATATTTTAATAGTAAGTGCCCTCATAAGTATAATAAGGATTATTATGAGGAGAATTATCAAGGTCATGATAATGGAAAGAGATATTTTAGGACTAATAAAATCAAAATGGGATTTATAAGGTTTGATAACAAGAAAAAGTACTTCAAGGACAAGAAGGGTATCTAGACCAAAGAAAATGATAGCTCATTACATGAGAGTGAAGATAATGACTCAGAATATGATAATGAAGATGATCTTTCTACTATAGATGAAGCTATATTAATGGTTGAGGAAGGAAGTTTATCATAACAAAAAGGTTCTACTTGGATTTATTTAAATGGTGATGAAGATGAGGTGGACTATGAGATTGTATTGACAAATTCTCATGAGGAACTGAAGATTGAGAACAAAATGAATGAGAAGATAAAATCTAAACTCAAAGAATTTGAAGAGAAATTCAGTGTGTTTGAGTCAAGAGTGGATGAATATACTAAGGAGCATGAAGATATGGTCAATCATCTTAATTATGAATTGGAAATTCTATCTAGAAGCCTAAAATCTAAAGAAGATGAATGTTCAAGGTATGTTTATGAAAACAAGTCTTTGAAATCTGAGTTAGATAAGAAATATAGTAAGGTGAAGACATTTGTCAGATTTGAAAAGAGCTCATATAATCTAGATAATATTTTTAGTGGTCAAAAGCATGAAAGTGATACGACTGATCTTGGATACAAACAAGAACTAGAGACTATAACTCAAGACAAGATAAAGACTAATGTGAACAAGGTAGATTCACCTTTGAAGACAAATCATTAGAAAAAAGAAAAGGTATTGGTAGAATAAAGACAAATTAGATCAGACATATAAATGGCATGAGGTATGAAAATTTCAATGGTTATTACTATACTTGTAATCAGTTTGGGCAAAGAGATAGAGAATGTAGAAGACCTGTTAAGAATGATTTATATTAAAACTATGATAGGGGTCATTAGCTAAAAGGTGTAAGCAAGGTTAAGTGTTTCAACTATCATGATGTGGGAAACTTTACAAAATTTTGTACTTTTAAGGTATGACAAATTGAGTTTCCTTCAATAGATATTGAATGTTATAATTGTTATGAAATGGGACACATTGCAAGATTTTGTCCAAATCTAGAAAGGTGGAAAGATATTCTTGAAAAAAGTATGGTGTGATTTAATTATGATCAGATAGGTCACATTACTAAATTTTATAAGTAAAGGACTAAAATATATAATAGGTTTTATCAAGATCATAGAATACAAGATAGAAGGCAAGTGAAGTCATGGAGACCAAAGATGGTAAGTAGAATTATGATGAGTCTACAAATCTAAGTAGTCTATTTGCTATGGTGGAAAATGTTTCATAAGTTGATGAGTCATAAGAGGTCTCATTGTCTACTCATGTTGAAAATAAAGAGACTAAGATCAAAGAAAAGACCAAGGTGTTGGTTGAAGCTAGTTATGAGGTATGTATGGATCCAAGTGAACATCATGCTAATGTTAAACAAGTGCCTAGTGGTGAGGATCCAAGATACATGGAATCTTCTTTAGATGAAAAGGTAAGACATGAATCTACATTGTCTCCATGTATTGATAACCAAATCATATAATAAAAGGAGAATGTTATTGTAGTTAAGGAAGTTATTTATCTAAATCTAAAGAAGAAGAACTATAAGTATCAATTAAGAAAGGGGGAGGAATATGAGGAGTTGTTTTTGTTTTAAAGCATCGAGGTATAGAGGGTGTCTCTATATATGATTCTTAAGAGACTCCTTTGAATGGGATAATCAAGAATTGCTATGGTGTTTTCTAGTTGGAATAGTTTGCAAGGTAATATTGAAGGTTCCCAGATGGGAAAGGAGGGTTTATCATATGATGGTATGATTAAGTCATTTTAGAAATTTTTGTTATCTCTCAGGTTTTTATGTTTGTTCTTAAGAGCTTATAGGTCTTAATATGGGTTATGGTAATTTAGGGTTTATAATGGTGTGGAAACTCAAATCTTGGTCTAGAAGTGTGTAATTATCTCCCGGTGTATAAGAAGTTTTAGAGTTGGACGTTGACTGGAAGGTGTTGTGTTGACTTTGTTTGTTTTAAGATTCTAGGGTTCTAGGATCTACTACATGAGTGGTATTCCTTATGTTTTTAGGTCTGAGGCTTCTTAATATGTTGAATGAGCCAAATGGGTTATAAAATAAATATTCATAGAGTTTTGAAGGGTTCTCAAGTTAATCATGTTTTTTTTTCAAATTGGAGACCTAATTAGGTAGTAAGTTTGTGAAAGAAGTATGTTGTTGAGGATGAGATTACTCCAAAGGTTTGTGAAGGATATTTTATACAAGGTTATATGGGTGTTCAGGTTAATTGATAAAATTTTCCCTATTTGGTGAATGGCATGAAATTTTGATTGGTGGTCTATATAGTTTCTTGAGAAAGAATGTTGATAAACCTGCATGGTGGTTCCTAATGATGTGTGGAGATATAAAGATAGTCAAATGATAAAATAGATCATAAATATTTTGGGGAGTCCCTCTTATATGTTTATTGTTAAATTTTATTAATTTTTAGTGTTTTGTGTGTTCTTTCTTCATTGGTTGTTGTGCTTGATTGAAGAGAGTGTTGGTATGGAGCAAGAGGATGTTGTCAAGGCAAGATAAAGTAGGATTATGATGGGAGTTTTTATCATATTTATAAGATGGTAATTTCCTTATTTTATATCCTTTTAAGGTCCTCTAGATTATTTGGTGTCCACTTTGTCATTTTGTCAAATGGGGAGAAAGTTCATGTTGTGGGGTGCTTGAAGAGAAAGAAGCTGAGTTATATATTGCTATATATTATGTTTGCTGACATCAATGACAAAGGGAGATATTATTAGAGATTTTTTAGTGATGTCATGGTGATGCCATGGAGGTGTCCTTATAAATGGATAGTGTTTTAATAGCCTAACTAATAATGACAAAGTGTGTAATGCGCTTGTCCTAGTGTTGTTAAAGGAGGCTTAGTTGATATTTAGTTTTAGGATGATTATACATGTTCAAGGATGAGTATGGTGATTGGATCATGTGAAAAATGTCACTAAGATGTTATCAATGCTTTGAGAGACTATGTGCATAGTTATAATTCATCTGGTATTCCATAGTTTACATGTTAATAGTTTGGGTCTAGTGGTAGAAAATTTGAGTAGGTAGTTTGATGACATCACCACTACCATGTGAGAATGAGTCATGGGGAGTAGGTGATATAGTTGTGATAAAATTATTCCCTATTTTTTATGTTCCAAATATCAAGTCATAAATCAAAGTGAGATCAAAAAATATAAGGGTGAAAATTTGGCTTCTCAGTTAGAATTCATTATTTTCCCATACTTAGCCAAATTTGCTTGTGGCCAGAAAGAGCTAAGTAATAATTTTGATGATGGACTATCTTGAATGTGTATAAATTTCAAGAGAATGTGATCATATGTGTTTTTTTAGTTTTGTACCTAGTTTATTTGTGTTAAAATTTATATCATTCACTAAAGCATGTCAAAAGATATGCATATGCAAGGTTGGGATCCTAGGTACTTTGACTGTGTTTCCCATAGCCAATTTTTCAAAGTGTTAAGAAGGGTCAAGTGAGGTTTTTTATGATGTTATGTCTTACACATGTGAAGGTGTAAATAATAATTGATCATATGGGTTTATTTAGTTTTGACCACAATTTATTTGCACTAAATTCCATATAATGCACTGAAGCATGACAAAAATTATGCATGGGCAATGTTGGTCTCCTAGACAAATTATAAGCATGGTTGGATGTATGACAAGTTTTTGAGAAGACATTTCAATGGAATTATATCTCAAACTTGTAAATGTTTTAAGAGAAGTATGTCACATGGTTGGATTATCCTATGTGAAGAGATCATTTGGTCCAAATTTGAGATCATGCATCAAGGCACATAATAAGATATTAAGGTTCAAAAATGGTTACTCAGGCATATTGAAAGGGTATCCATAGTAAATTTTGAAAGATTTAAATATCAATAAAGATTAAAAATGTGTGTTACTCTAAGAATTCAAAAATCAATAAGATGAAGATAAGTGCATGATGTTGAATGACTAAGAAAAGGTATAGGATAAGGATCCAATGGAGAGACAGTGATCATATAGATTGATTGAATGGTGAGTGATGATTGTTAAAGACATGAATGATTCATAGAGATTGATGGATCACATTGAGTCAACATTTTTAGGTTGCATGAGAAGAGGTCAACTATCATATGTTTAATGTTTAAGAATTGGTGCCTATGAATTAAAGTCCATACAAGATCAATGGTGTTAGATTGATCTAATTCCTAGAGGACATGAGATGATTTCAAAGTTTTTGAGGTTTAACTATTACCGTTTCCATTTAAATATTTGAATTTAACATAATAAAAAAATAGATCTTTGTATTTTGTCCATATCTTTCAATAGAAGTCAAATTTATTATTACTATAAAAAGAAAAGATGAAGATGACTCCAGGGCACATTTAATGAAATTAATTTTAAGGTCTTAGAATATGTACAGTAAAAGATATTAATGTTCAAAGTTGACTAAGTTTGTTATTATTATGTAAATGACCCAAGAAGGATATTTGAGCTCATTTTTGTGTTGTTTCAATGTCTCATGATGACTTTGCTATTTGGGAGTGTAGTAGACTGCATGAAGATGCTCAATCAGTATTTTGGTGGTGTGATTAATTTGTCTTGAGTATGAATAATTCTTAAGAAGTTGAATTTATGCTTGGTAATGTTGGTCCTATGTATAAGGTCTATGTTTGAGTTGTTTGAGCATATGCATAGGTGAGATAAGATGACTATGATCATTTGAGGATGTTGAAGGGTACACAAAGAGTGGACCCATGTATTTGAAAGTGGTCATATGTTCTTTCTTTTGTTTTATGGTATGATAAATGGGTGAATAGGTATCCATGAGACCCACAAGAGCTAAAAGGGCCTTATTAAAAGGTATAGCTTCTTAAGGGTGACCCATATATGATATGGATGAGCTATTAAGATTGTATTTAGTTGTGTCTTCATGTGAGACATTACTTAAAAGATAATTCATTCATAATGGCTGACCAAGGTGTTAATTATCAAGTATGATCTATAAATAGTGAAATCAAATATGATGATTTCTAGACTTGTAAGCAAGAGGCTTGTGCATAAGCCTTGAGGATACTAGCATGTAAGAGAGTTGGAGAGAAAACTAAAAGAGAGGAGAGAGAGAGAGAGAGTTCCTAGCTATTAGGTTGATGTGAAAATATATTAAAGACTAAGTGTAGGATTTGTAGATCATATTTATATTGATAGTAATCTTATTGTTTGAAGTTATGTGAAGAGATCTAATTGTGCATATGAGGACTATTTGAGTAAATGTGGAGAGAGATTATGGCATGACTATGTGAGTAGCCTATATGAGTTAGAGAGAGAGTTTATGCAATTGTTAGATAATTAAGAGGTCCATCATCAAGTGTTAAGGACATCAGTTCTAAGTTGGAAGTGTTCTTTTCAAGGAGGGTATAAAGGGCTTGATCTTATTTAGGGGAAATTAGTCCTTGTGAATTAGGGTTTCAATAAAAGACCTTTGGTTAGAAGGAATTTATCAAGGTTTTAGGTTAGAAGGACTTGATTGAAGGTTACTTATCAGAAGGACTTCATCAATATCTTAGTTATGATCATCTTATATGATAGTAGTCCATGTGTTTTCAAGATTGAGAGTGGGTTTTACTCCCCAAGAGGGTTTGTCATGTATATCTTGTGTTGTGTATGTGATCTTTCATTATTTTCACTTTCACTGCTAAGAATTATCCTTATGCTTCATGAATAATTGTATTAGATGATTAAGTATTTGAAAGAGATTGGAAATTGAATTAGATTTTTTACCACCAATGAATCACCCCTTAGTGGATTATACCTCTAACATATACATCTCATACTATCAAATATTACTAAAACCTATTCAATTGACCCTATACAATTGTTAATTTTTCCACTTACCCTCTCAAAGTGGAAATTTTTGAATCTTAGGCTATGATACATTGTAACTTAGTGGTCTCACCCTAAGTTATGCCTAAGTCAACTCATAGGCTATCCATGTCTTTTTGAAGGCCTACAATATTTGAAAACTATGTTGTAATATCATTCTATATCTTCTCAATAAGACATTGATCCTACATGGATTTCCCTAAGCTAGAGGACCTAACATCCCTTGTACTTGTATTAATGCACATCCCTAAATCAAAGGGCCTAACCTCCCTTATACCTATTCATATCCCTTATTGAGATATGTTCCTATTTTTTTCATTGAGTAATTAATTTTTCCATTGATTTCAAATATAATTTTCATTGATGTCCCATAAGTGCTCTTTTGAAAAAGCATGGTCTAATAGGTCCTTAAAATTGTGCATAAAGTCTTGGCATAGTGTTATGACATGACAAGATTATGAGTAGTGTTATTTTATTTTGATATGAGAGATCATCAGAAAGAGAGTTATAATTATGTTTAATTTCTTGTAATTATAATTTCATTGATCGACCAAGTTCATAAGAAGCAAGTCTTTGTGGACAAGGTGTTTTGTGAAACCTAGTCATGTCTTAGTGAAGGAATGAATAATGAAACCTAATGGAGTAAGTTAATGTTTTTGATATTTGTCATAGTATTTGATCATTAAAGGAGGATGTTTAACATAATAATGTTCTTTATATTCCATCTATAGTGGTAGGAAGGTCTCAAAGTGGTATGATGTTAAGTATGTCTGATTGATGAACTAGCTCTTGAGCATAGATATGGCTTGTATATGCATAACTAAAATGATATGGATGTGTATGAGATTGAATTTATGAAATTAAATGATAGAGTATTTGAGATTTTTTTTTATTTATTCACATGATTCTTAGAGTGATCCAAAT
>JARHVA010003976.1:747500-777500 GCA_037957365.1 Torreya grandis
GATTAGGGATGAATTCTCATAGATTATATTTTTTGGAGGTCATTAAAATTTTTAAATAAATTGTTTATAAGATGATCTATCTAGTGAAGATGAAATAGTGAAGGTGTAAGTTTTAGAAATTGGATGATATGTACCATATTTTCTATTAGACTTATATATATATATATATATATATATATATATATATATATATATATATATATATATATATATTTGCATTTGAACCATCCACTTGAACCTTTTGGCATTGAACTGAACCTGTTGAACCAAAAATGGTTCAACAATTTGATGAACTGAAATTGGATGAACCAAGTGTTGAGGAACCATGCCCTTTGAAATTGAACTCACTGAACTCGCCAACTGATGAATTAGGCCAAGCCAATGCTTGAAATGAAACTGTCAAACCCTGAAGACGGACCTTGCAACCCAAAATTAATTGGCCTTACAAAGCAAGTGAAGAAGGTGACCAAGATTTTGCTTGTGGGAGAAATTGGTCAACATAACCAAGCTTTGTTATGCCGCACTATTACCATTTTGGACTATTCCACGTATGGTAGCTCATTATCCAAAAAAAAAATTCTAATCGCAACTTGATGAGTCATAATTACTAGCCTAAGCCATAAACCAACCTTTGTTAATCATATCATTATTCAACCACTAGCCATTATTCATCCATTTCCAACTATTCCCCACTTTAAGAAACCCTTGCTAATCATTGAGCCATGACCAAACCAATCAATACCTTTCTAACTGAGCCAATAATTTGAAGACCAAGATATGTTCAAAATTGATATTATACAACTAATTATAAACCAAGGCTAAGAGAACCAACCAAGCCATAATGTTTCTATTGAAACACCTATATGTGATGAGTCAACCTATGATGAATGACCTCTTAATCCTATACCTTTTATCAAGGAGTTTCACTTTGACAAGCCAATATTTGCTAAGTCACTTCCTAATGATTATGATTTCCTTTGGGAAAATCATTACCTTGACCATATGCCTATTTTTTAAGATCCTCCATTTACCAAACCAATCTCTGTAGAGTTTTCTCTTGATCTTTTCCCCTCATGGAGGAGTCTCACTTTGACAAACTAGTTTTTATGGAGCCCATTATGTCATCACTAGCCATTAATTGTCTAATAACAAACATTAAATAAGACATCATTGTATCAAAATCCACATCAAATAAAGAATCAAAGCTAGAATCAGAATTAGAGTCAAGTTTTATTCTTGAATCAACATTAGATTTAGCATCAAAAGTAGAATCAATGTCAGTCTCAACATTAGATTCAAAGTCCATTGAGTCATAATCAAATTCAAAATTATAATATGTTCATGGTTGTTACAACATTGGTTATACATGCCTTGTATATTAGTTTAAATATATTTGTGATCCTTCTACAGTTTTTGACGATGATTAATTTAGCTTCGACATAGTTTCTCCTAGTATCTTCTAGGAGGATTATGTTGCCTCTCCCCATTCAATTACCATTTGACATTCCATTAATACCAACCAACCTATCCATTATATTGAACTTACACCTCCCACAAGTGTTGATTAGGACTGACATAATCACATATTATTGAACTACATCCATGGTGACATATCTGTTGTACAATATTAAGGGGACTAAGACCACATTCATGTAGAAGAACAATATCCTAGTGAAATCTTTTTGGAGATACTAGGGGATAATGAAATTATGAACTCAACATCTTCTAGTGAAACCTTGTTTGAGGCACTAGAAAACAATCAAAGTCAAAAGTTATCATTCCTTAGTGAAACCTTCTTAGAGGTATTATGGGATAAGGAAGATAACATCATTGGTGAAAACCTCATCAAGGTGCCAATAGATAATCACAATATTTATTTAGTTCTTGATGAATACATTATTAAATAAAAAATCAAGACAAATTTCAATCTAAAATATAATTAGATGGTAGTTAATCTCTGACCCAAATAATAGAAAAATATTGTGGTCCTATCAAGAACATATTTAGAAGTCTTTGGCCCCACCACAACTAAAATTATGTCAAATACAGAATCAACAACATTATTTGTGTCTAAAAATCCAAATCTTCATTTATTGCCCAACCATTATACATTCTATTATCATCTACCTTTACATTGACAAATCAAACCTATCATCCAATATTTATCTATATTTAGCATCCTTGACCACACTTTCCTTTGCATAGGCTACAAAGATACCTTGTCTCAATGTTTAAAAGAAAATAATCAATGATCAATGAAGATCATAACAATATTTTTGAAATATAAATCTACAATAGGTTTTTTATAGAGAATTTATTCAAAAGGGGTGTGGGCTAATAATTTTACATGATTGACTATTTTGGTTATATCATATGTTGACTAAGATGTGCATCTCCACACCAAAAAGAATAATATAAACATTTACTTTGCCATTATTCCATACCCTACCATTTATCTTACCTTATCACTTAGGGGAAACCTTATTCCCATTACCAGAAATTGCCTTCTTGTTATGCCATAACATATATAGTCCTACCATGCCTCTAATATTGACTAAAGCCTATTTTTATCCATCCTAACCAACCCTTTTGATCTTGGTTCCTTTTTTTCTTCCCACACCTTCTATGAGGGAACTTCAATCCAATTTTAGTAGTTTTAGCATTTTGTGTTAAATAAGTTTATGAAAGTTGTGTGATAGTGGATATGGCAAGTTATTTTTCATTTACATTTGAATAGTGTCACTAATTATAACCACCTATGGGAAAATAAATATCCCACCTTGTGTTACTAATTATAACCATTGAACCATTGAACTGAACCATTGAATTAAACGTGTTAAACCAAAAATGGTTCAACAGTTTGATGAACTGAAATTGGACGAACCAAGTGTTGAGGAACCATGCCCTTCGAAATTAAACCCACTAAACTCACCAACTGATGAATTAGGCCAAGCCAATACTTGAAATGAAACTGTCAAACCCTGAAGACGGACCTTGCAACCCAAAATTAACTGCCCTTACAAAGCAAGTGAAGAAGGTGACCAAGATTTTGCTTGTGGGCAAAATTGGTCAACATAACCAAGCTTTGCTATGCCCCACTATTACCATTTTGGGCTATTCCATGTATGGTAGCTCATTATCCAAAAATTTTTATCTAATCACAACTTGATGAGTCATAATTACTATCCTAAGCCATAAACCAACCTTTGTTAATCATATCATTATTCAACCACTAGCCATTATTCATCCATTTCCAACTATTCCCCACTTTAAGAAACCCTTGCTAATCATTGAGCCATGACCAAGCCAATCAATACCTTTCTAACTGAGCCAATAATTTGAAGACCAAGATATGTTCAAAATTGATATTATACAACTAATTATAAACCAAGGCTAAGAGAACCAACCAAGCCATAATGTTTCTATTGAAACACCTATATGTGATGAGTCAACCTATGATGAATGACCTCTTAATCCTATACCTTTTATCAAGGAGTTTCACTTTGACAATATGGTATATAAGTCTAATAGAAAATATGGTATATATCATCCAATTTCTAAAACTTACACCTTCACTATTTCATCTATATATATATATATATATATATATATATATATATATATATATATATATATATATATATATTTCTGTTTGAATATGTTATAAGGATATATAAGGATAATATTAATTAATTATTACTTCTTTAATGTGTCTACACAGATTTTGGTATGTATAATCATCATAACTAGTCCAAAAGATAGAATGATAGTTTTGGGGATGCAAGATAGAGTGAAGAATTTGAGACTGTATGATAGGATTCAATGTATCTAGTGAATAATTTAATGTTATATGTGTGTGTGTGTGTGTGTGTACACACACACACACACACACACACACACACACACACACACACACACACACATATACAGATATATATATATATGTATATATATGTATATATATATATATATATGTATATATATGTATAAATATATGTATATATGTATATATATATTTGTGTGTGTGTGTGTGTGTATATATATATATATATATGTATGTATGTATATAAATATATGTGTGTGTGCGTGTGTGTGTGTGTGTGTGTGTTTGTGTGTGTGTGTGTATATATATATGTATATATATATATATATATGTGTATATATATATACATATATATATATATTATTTATATAATGTTTATAGTTAGTTTAAGAAGTTGAAATATGGAAACCAAAATGGCTTATCTAGATATGTAAGCACTATGAGAGAGAAGGTCAATAAACTTGTATGATATATATATATATATATATATATATATATATATATATATATAATATAAATTATTTATATAATGCTTATGTTTAGTTTAAGAAGCTGAAATATGGAAAGCAAAATGGCTTATCTTGATATGTAAGCACTATGAGAGAGAAGGTCAACAAACTGGTCTGTTAGATGAAAATTTAATACCATATATTGTGATATATATAATGGATGATGTTATAGAGGTAAAATATGATCCATTAATGTGAATATTAATTATTTTAATTTCCCTTATATTATTTTAAAACAATATTCATTAGGATTGTCTTTCTAGGGTCTTTGATAGTTTTTTATGTGCTAGTGAGGTTGATGTTCCTATGTCATTATGAATAGTTTATAAGTGTAACAATAATTTGGTTATTTATTATATATTACATGTCATATTATACATGCATTTGGATTTTTTTAAATATCCTATGATAATGGTTGAGATCAAATTTTTAGTGACTATGTTCTGAGCAAATTGACAAATCAAAGTGAGCTTTTTGTAAAGGTTTTTATGAGTTTTCAAAGATTGAGTGATGGAGTATAATGAGTTTTATGATGACTATAAGGTCATTTATTTTCCATTAATATTTTTATTATGCATATAATGTGTTTATATATGCTTTTTGAGTTTCATCTTTGAAGACAGTGTTTTTGGGATAATTAGGTCTAATAGAGCTTTCATGAGGTAAGTGAATTATTTTTGACTTATTAATCATGTAAGAGGTTATTTTAGATTTATAGATAAGTGTTTTGAATGATTTTTTTCTTTGGTGTGTATCATTTGGGCTGTAGTGGTTCAATTTGTTTCATAGAGAGGATAGACCTAATGCATTAGGTCTCTACATAGACCTAAAAGAAGAAAGAGGTCTAAGTGAGTTTGGTATACCTAATGGTGATATTATTTTTATTTATTATTTTGTGTAATAATTATTAATAAATGTTTCACCTTTTAGCCTAATGAATTAGTGCTTTTCTCTACCAATAAAGAATGTGAGCATGTGATGTGTGTTTATACAAGGCCTAATTGTGCATGTAATAGAGAAGAGAATCAATGAATGAATAAAATGATAGATCAAGAAGGATCATGAGGTATTGAGGACCATAATAAGATGTGAGAGAAACTATGATAAACATATATTATATTTTTTTCATGTGGATGTTAAGGTTAGCTGATCTAATAAGCCTAGTAACAGGCATGATTGAGCAAAGAAGCCTAAAATCTATCTTCAGAAGGGTGGAAGGTTGAGAAGAGTTGAATGAATTATTTTATTTTTATATACTATCATAGATATATAAAATATGTGTTATTTATATATGATATTGATTGGAATTAAGATAGAGAAGATAGAGATCTTAATAATATTTCACCATCTGTTAGTTGAGCAATAAGGTATCTTGAGGTGATCAATTTGATCGTGGTTGAGATGGTGATTTTTCAAGGAGGAGTGATATTTTCCTTGAAATTTTTTGATTTTAGAAGTTTTATCAAAGTGGTTGAGTTGGTGGTGAGTTGGTTATTGGGTTGGTGCCTCTTTATAGGTTTGTCCTTTCTAAAAGACTAGTTAAGTGGGTACTTGATGACATAGGGATTGGTGTTTCTTATAGAGTTGGTGCTTCACTAGATTTTTATCTTGTCATTATAGGACTAGATTCCACTTGTAGGGTTTAGTGTGTTTTATCCCCCTTGAATGTTTCCCACATATATGATGTGTTTTGTGGTTCATGATCTTATGTATGTTTTTTTATACATTGGTTGATCTATGTGTTTGAATTAATGCTTCATAAGTGATAAGTAAAATTTAATGTATTTTTTTGAAGACACTAATTCACCCCCCCTCTCAGTGGCTATGTTTCCAATAATTGGTATTATAACTATTATTTTGAGAGTGACCTAACACCCTAAAGTTGATCCTAAGATATGTAGGTTTGAATTATGATTATAACAGTGTTTGTAATGTTTGTAATGATGGTCTATCAAAGAATAATGGTACTAATAGAGTTGACTAAGTAGAATAAGGATTAAAAGATGAGGCATGATCAAAATTGGAACCAAGGTGATTTATGTGTTATTTTAGGACATAACTCAAATTTGAAATAATGTCAAAATTATTATTTTCAATATTAGAAGGATTATGTAAAATCCATGTCAAAGGTCAAACCTAAGTTGATAGTCTATAAAGACTTTGAAGACATGTTGAGAGAAAGGTATAGATCCAAATATACTTTATTAATGTTGTGTTGAGGTCATAACATGGATGAAATATGTGAAGACATCAATGTTTCTTACAAAACCTTATTTTAGGCCTTGTTAGAAGGTATGTGTAGATAGCTTAGTAAATTATGTAAGCTGGTGTGATGTGAGATTAGACAAGTTATTCTGAAGGTGTTCACCAATTTTATGATAGAATCTATGTAGTATCAAGATATATTTAAGTACGTGATGGGTATTTTAGTAAATTAAGATCATGATTATTTTGAGGATTAGTGCAAAGATCTATTTTAGAGATATGAAGTTAGACAAGGTAGATTATTTCTCATATGAATGATAGTGTGTTCATCACAAAGGCATATAGGAAAGGTGAAGGATGGATTTAGGAGGAGCTAACTTAGGTATGTAGAGTGTAATATAAGTTTGATATATGCATAGTGAGACTAATTTAAAATTTATGAATGCTCTTTTGAGGGTATCGATTATAAGAACAAAGGGGGAGATTTATATATGTTCACTTTATTCAATTTAGTGCTTACAATATCTAAAGATGCATCTGAGTATATAAATACATAAGAAGATGATTTTAGCTTATTGTAATATTTAATTGTGGACAAGGGTATTTGAAGCATATGAGATGGTAGGAATATAATGATGGTTTCATGACTCCATGGGATAGTAAAACCTAAAAATGATCTCATGAAGTGAATGAAAATTTAAAGACTTTTCAAGTTCAATGAACATTAGATGGAGTGTTTTAAAATTAACCATGTGGATTTTAGTGATGTTGGTGAATGTCAAAGTGACATTAGGATCATGTAATGCATATGGAAAATTTACAAGGTCTTGTAAAGTATCTAAAGTACAAGATTGATAAAGTAATCTTAATTAGAGTTTTGATATGCCATTATAATATTGAAAGAGTTTGATATATGTTTGATAGAGGTATACCATATAAATTGAGGTCTCACTTACCTAACTGAAAGTTTTCTATTTGGAAGTTATTCTAAGCTAGTCTAAGCCATGATGGCTTGTGAAACATAAAGGGGAAAGACTAATTCATGAATAATATTTTAATAAGACATATAGACATTCAATATATTTTTATATGGATTGATAATATTATTCCTTTGGATGAATAATATTGTTTTTAGAAGGCCTAATGTGTAGGTCTCTATAAGATCTAATTGAAGATGATTATCTTTACCAAGAAGATGCATTGTCAAAGAAGGAGTTCCTTCTTTAATTATTATCATATATCAATTAAGGGAGTGATGTTAATGTGTATGAATGTCTATGATGGTTCAATCTTGAAAGGAGATAATGGTATTAGGGTGATATTTGTAGCTCTATGATTGAGAATTTCTCTACTTCAGTAGATATGAGTTTAAGGTGAGTTGAGATCCTATTTAGATTTGTCAAAGGAAGAAAGATCTTGTTTGGAGATAAAAGGTGTGTTTTCAGTTGTTATATGTCTAAGGATTAGTATTATTTTTAGATATTACCCTTTTTAATTAATTTCAAAGGAGGGAGAAAGACCATATTGGGAGAAATACTAATTTGGGGAAGATCCAGCTTGAGGAGATGAGAATGATCTATTGTGTCAAAGTGTTTGCCATCAATGATAGAGGGGAAGATAATTGAGGTATATTCATATTGTTTTGATTTAATGTTTTCATTGATTTAAAATATAATTAAGTGTCATTGATGTCTTATAGGTGATCTTATCAATAAACATGGTCTACTAGGTCCTTGAATTTCTACATAAGGTCTTGGCATAGTGTTATGATATGACAAGCTTATGAGTAGTGTTTTTTATGTTTTGATATGAGAGATAATTAGAAATAGAGTGTTTATTTTTTTGAATTACTTGTGATAATATAATGTATTGACCAAGTTGATCATAATCAAGTCTTTGTGGACAAGGTGTTTTGTGAAACCTAGTCTTGTCTTGCTGAAGGCATGAATAGTGAAACCTAATGGAATAAGTAAGTCAAGGTTTGTGAGAATATGTGTGGAATTATTTAATTATGTAATGAATATTTTTGTATGATAATTTTCTTTAGAGTGCATCTACATTGTAAATAATGTTTCAAATTGGTATGATGCCTAGTAGTTTTGATTGATGAACTAGATCTTGAGCATAGATATGGCTTATAGAGGCATAACTATGATGATATGGATGTGTATGATCTTAAAGTTTTGAAATTAAGTATTATATCATGTGATAAATTTGTTTATTTAGTCATATGACTTTGAATGTGATCCAAAGGAGTAAGTTCTTCTTTAGTGGTTGTCCCATGGACCTAGTCTTAAGACCCTAGGTGGTAGAATGAGGTATCATGATTAAGTTTAGAGAATTATGAGATAATATAAGAAAGAATTAAGGTTTGAAATATTTTTAATTTTTTGTTTAATATTATTAATTATTGAGTTGAATAATAAATCATAAAAACTGAAGTTAAGGTCTATTGCATGTGCAGAATGAAGAGATGAAAACCCAAGAAGGATTTTCTCATGCTTTTTGACATCTATGACTATTTTATGGGAAGTTAAGATATTTGGGAGAGATTTAAAATGGTATTATAAATAATTTATAGGTATTATTATTTGGTTTTAGAGGTAGAGCTATTGAACAAATGTTAATAATGGAAACCAATCAAAAGCCCTCGTAAAACTCTCATAGTGACTTGATATGGAAGATATTGATGAAAATGGATCATAATGGATTATATTACCTATTTCTATGATTTGAAAATTTAGATTACTACATTACTGTTCTCTAGGTGGCATTGGTTTATTAGAAGAGTAAGTGAAAATGATAAGAAACCCCTTATTTTTTGGATTTTTGATGTAGCAGGTAGGGTTGACCAAGTCAAAGAATGAAATTTATTTGAGGTTGAATATTGAGACATATATATTATTCCCATGGTGGTTTTATAGTATTTTTTAGACCTAAAATATACTAAATTAGTCATAGAAGTTAGCCTACAGCTAAAAAGGCCTAATGGGGAAGATAGTGAATAAAACCAAGCAGATGTGAGGATGAGATTAGGGATGAGTTCTCATGGATTAGGAATGGATCCAATTACATTAGGTTTATTTTCAGTCGCTATAACACATGAAAATATTCGTTATATTTTTTATAGGTTGTTGAAAATATTGTCCACAAGATGATCTATTTAGTTAAGATGAAGTAGTGAAGGTGTAAGTTTAAGAGATTGGTCTATATTTTACATATTTACCATTAGAAATATATATATTTAATTTTTTATATGTTATAAGTATATAAAATTATCATATTCATGCATTATTAATTATTTAATGTGTCTACATAGATGATGGAATGCATAATCATCATGACTGGTCTATAATATAGAATGATAGTTATGGGTATGCAAGATGGAGTGAGGAGTTTGAGAATCTATGATTGGATTAAATGTATTTAATTCACATGTTTATGTTTTTTTGGATATATATGACCTATAAATTTTTTATATATTATTGATATTAGTTTAATAATTTTAAATATGAAGATAAAATGGCTTATTTAGATGTGTAAGGATTGTCAGAGAGAAGGTCAGCAAATTGGTCTCCAAGACCAATCGTTGACACTAGATATTATAATATATCTTGTTTTTGATGTTATATAGGTCACATAGTATCTATTAATTTTCATAATAAGTCTTTTAAGTTTCCTTATATGAGTTTAAAATAAAATCCATTTGGACTATATTTTCAGGGTCTTTAACATTTTTCTATATGTAAGGTTGATGTTCTTATGTCAATATGACCTATTTGGAAGTGTGAAAAGCATGTGGTGATGTATTATATATTCCATGGGATATTATTCATACATTTTTAATGTTTAAAAGAGCCTATGTTGATGGCTGATATCAAATTACTAATGACTATGTTCTAAACAAATTAATAGATCAGAATGAGCATTTTTTAGAGGTGTTTTTGAGTTTTTGGAGCCTGAGTGATGGAGTATAATGAGTTTGATTATGACCCTAATTTAGTTAAGTTTAAATTAATATTTTTATTATTACAATAATTTATTTCTATAGGTTGTTTGAGTTTCATCTTTGAAAATAATGTTTTTAGGGTAATTAGGCCTAATAGGTCTTTAAGGCCTAATGGAAATGTCATGAGATAAGAGAATTATTTGTGACTTATTGAGAATAGATGAGGTTATTTGAGGTTTACATATAAGTTTTTTAAATTCCTTTTTTCTTTGGTGATGGTTATCTAGGGATTAGTGGTTCAAGTTGTTCTATGGAGAGGATAAACGTAATGAATTAGGTTTCTAAGTAGGCCTAATAGAAGAAGGAGGTCTAAGTGAGATTAGTTAACATAATGGTGATATTATTTTGATTGAATAATATTTTTCACATGTACTAATAATATTTTTAGGTCTGAAAGTGTAATGGATTAGTGTTTTTTCTAACCAATAATGGATGTGAGTAAGTGATGTTTATTTATACAAAGCCTAATTGGGATAATTATGTATTTAGTAGAGAAGAAACCCAATGAGAAAATAAAAGGGTAGAGTGAGAAGGATCAGTAGGTATTTAATACCATTATAATATGGTATGGATACTATGATAAACATATAATATATTTTCTACTTGTGGATGTCAAGGTGAGTTGATCTAATAAACTTAGTAAGAGGCAAAATTGAGCAAAGAAGCCTAAACATTGTTTATAGATGGGTAGAAGGTTGAGAAAAGATGAATGAATTGATTTTATTTTGAGCTAATATGAGATATGAATCATATATGTGTTATTAATTTATGATAGTGAGTGGAATTTAGATAAAGAAGATAAAAAGCTGAGCAAGAAGTCACCATATGTTGGTTGAGAAAAAAGGTGTCTTGAGGTGATCAACTTGATCTTGGCTAAGTTGGTGCTTTGTCAAGGAGTGAGATTTGCATTAAAATTTGGTATTTTCATATGTGTTTTTGAAGTGTATGAGTTCGTGCTAAGTCACTTAGGGGTTTTTTGCCTCCTTGTAGGTTGGTGATTTATAAAAGACTAGTCAAGTGGATGTCTTACTAGGTAGGGGTTAGTGATCCTTGCTAAGTTGGTACTTCACTAAATTTGATCTAATAAATATATGATTGTAGTCAATTTTTAGGTTTCAATGGGTTTTATCCGTCTTGATGGGTTCCCATAGGTATGATGTGTTTTGTGCTTCATGATATTATGTATGCTTGTTTATACATTGGTTGATCTATGTGTTTAAATGAATGATTAATAAATGATTAGTGGAATTGAATGTATGTTTTTTAAGACACTAATATACCCCCTCTTAGTGTCCATGATTTAAATATCCATATGATATAGGCTCCAACATCTACATTACATGTACTATGGCACAAATATCCACCTGATGCCTCTATCATATTTATATCTACCTGAGGACTATATCTCCCCATATCCATCTCCATCTCCATCATGAGCACCTAGGAGTGGTATAACCTACATAACTAGATTTTTAGTCTACTATACATGAACCTAAATGTTTTATAAAGGAATGGCTTAGGGTATCACCTATTGTGAATGAACATATACTTATGTTTATGCATGTGTTGTATCTTTATCCCTCTTATATATAACTCTCCTATGATATCATTAATATTAGGGCTAAGGTTTATCCAATATAAGGGGACAAAACCTATCCACCATCCTGCATAGGAAATTATAATGCTTAAATTTTTAGCCCTACATGTATAAGCCCATAATATAGGTATATCATGTTAAAATATATAATGGCATGGGCCTTAGATATTGGTAGTCCCCAATCCCAAATCTAACATGTGAAAAATAGTGGGGTCCATCTGACATCTCTTTCTGGAATCTAAATTTTTGTTACATGTGATCTAACCTATATCTCTCTATGATAAATTCATGGTGACTAATGATGTAGTAAAAAATCAACATATACTAAAAAATAAAACCATCCTATATCTACACAAACTAAATTTCTAGGTATGATCACTAGATAAAGTATCCATGTACCATCTTTTTGATTGTGTTTTCATAAAAGTATAAATTCCCATGGTGGTCTCGTATCCCCACTCATATTCAAACCCACCCATAGGCCACTAGATCCTCAGGTAGGCACTGAGACAACCATCTGACAAGCCACTCTATAGTGATATGTTTCTAATTCCAAAAATAAATGAGAGTACTATGTCCAATGTTGTTCTCTTTTCAATACATAATCATCTATAGGTCTCTATACCACTAAGCCAATAATATGGTCCCATGAAAATTATGTAATATGATCCAACATATCCCACAATATTCTTATGAGCCTACTCTAAAATTATCAACCACTCTTATTAGGTATCAAAAGGATTATGATAAGAGCCATAGAAATTAGTACATCTTACGTCAATATTACATATGGTGGAGGTGATGGTACTCATGGAATGAACACTTGAGGCCAAACTAGGCCCTCTAATGCATCAATATCAATAGACCCCTTATAAAATTCTAGGTCTTTGACACTAACCAAATCCTCCAAAATTTCAATCTAGCACTTCAACATTTAATAGATCCCTTGTATAATCTTACGTACATCCTCAAGGTTTATAGTAACCTCTATAATAAGAATATGATATATTTTTTTATTTGAATGCCAACATTTATATATGTGTATGATCTGATCGAATCATTAGAATATGTCTATCTACTACAAATATACCATCTCTGATAGACCCATAATCTCATCTATCATGATCCTAGGTTACTATAGGACCCACAATCGTCACACACATGTTCTAATGATTCCTATACACTCATGTGTGTCACACTAAAAATAAATTCAATTTAGTCACTTGTCCATTTGAATTCTAGGTGATCAATCTACTTTTTTCTTGTAATTTTGGAGTTATAAAAACATTCTACTATCCTAAACTCTACCTTCTCCTATATCATTTATATTTTCTAGTAACCTCACCATTTTATTTGGTGACTTCATAGTTCTAAAGGTCAACATCAATTTTTTCCACCTTGTAGCTATTATTTCACTTTTACATAGGTCAAACCCATCATTTGGTAGGATGACCTTGTTGTTTCTAACAACCTCACCATTTTTCATGCCATGGGTGTTTGTTAGGTGATTTTTATATTTGATAGGTGATACTACCATTTTATTGATGATACCCTCATTTAACCCATGTATCACCATTAATGCATTTTTTTGTGATATATTTGATTCTTCTATTTTTGTGATTGTCATTTATTTTGGTGATCTCACCAAATTCCTAGCAAGATTGTCATTTACATGGCATTCCCATTATTTTTAGTTTTGACTATACCATTTGTCTCTCTTTAATATTTGATAAGTCACTTTCACACCTAATTCTAGGGCCTAATAAATGTGACCAATGACCAAATTAAAAAAAAATGGGTACCTATCGTTTCCCCGCTCCCCAATGTTCATTAGTAATCTTGAACATGCTCTAAGATGTTGGTGGTAGTGGATATTGGCCATTTTGTAAATTTTTGTCATGTACAAAAGTCAAATCTCAAGATTTTATTATTTGAGGGTAAAAATGAATAGTTTTTAATCTATAAGGGTGAATATATAGTCAATTTTTTTAATTTTTACCACTTAGACCTGCTTGTCATCCATTTTTCTTCCTTGGAGGCTCATTTTTGCCTTGTTTTCCTATTTTCAAGTTTTTTTTCTAACTACCCCATTTTTTCAACCTTTTATATTGAGGAATATGTTTATTTCTACTACCTTTGTGCTTGCCTATCAGAAAAATCTTTTCCACTCTTCTCACAAGACTATCTCATATATCTCTTAGGTAATGTTTGGGGCATTTCTTATTGGTGTTGATGTTTTTATTAAATCAATTGGACACTATGTATTTATTTTTCAAATTTTTTTCATGTGTTTCAAAAAAATGATGTTTCTTTCCCTTTTTTATTGTCACCTTGACTTGTTTCATAGTATTGAGAGGGGCATCATCATGGGGTTTTTCTATTATGACATTTCACTTGAGTCTATATATTGGTATATGACAACATTCCCATCATGGTTTTTATCATTGATGAAATATTTTCATTTATCTATTATATCGGTAGTTAGTCCTTAGGCATGTTATAGCTTGGTCATCATGGTGTTTTATATCATGGTGTATACTGTATTTGTGCTATAGTAAAAACCTATGTATTTGAAGTCTAAATCAACAATGTTTCAATAGAGAGATCCTTATATACTATCCCCCAAAAATTTATTTAGAGGCCTAATCATAATTTATCCAAATGAAAATCTTCCCTATTAGGGAAAACCTTTTATACTGATCAATGATCAAATCTACCCTATTGGTGTAACTTTCTAAATCAAATGGTCAAATCTACCTTATTAAGGCACCTTATTATACATCAACCATGACCACCCTTTTTGGGGCCAATTTATTTATATTTATTACATCTCTTTTTGAGATCCCATGATAGTCTTTCATCCTTTCTTACCCTCTCAAGGGTGCTTTAGGGGTCACTAATTATTTCTCTGGTGAAAATTTTCAAATATTTTTCATGACTTTTTCATTATTTGAAAAAAATTTACTATGCCAAATGTATATCAACACTCTATAAACTAGGGGGAAAATGTAGACATATAAATCTCATCACTACCATGTAAAAATTTCAATTCTAAATAACTTGTTATAATAATGCATAAGTTAGACCAAGACAAATAAAATGTTTAGATTCATTTGCACACATCATTTGTAATTCCTAATTCATGTTAATATGTTATTTATTGGTGAATTACTTCATAATAAATCATTATCATCTTATAATTAATCTCCAATCAAATTATAACCTATAAAATTGATGTTTTTTATTGATGGTGCATGATAACTAATCAAATTCTAAGAAATGTAAAAATCCTAATCAAATTATCTTATCTAATTAAATATCATTAAATGATTAAGTGAAAAATACATATCTAATTAGCTAATATATTTTGAAAAATAAAATTAAAAATAAGTGACATCATCATGACATAAGTGGTCACAAATTCAAAATGCATACTATGTTTAATCAATACAAAAAATATATAATTTGTGCATACCATGACTTTTAATTGCTCCAATTTTCCAAATATTAATTGTAAGATTTATTTCAATTGGTCTCCAAAGTTGTATTTATTTTAGGCCTCACATCTTGATCTTAAGATGGATGGTCCATATAATTTAAGTTAAGATACAAATACAAGTTCCATGACCATTTTATATTAATATTTTATGTGAAAATAATTAATATCAAAATATTTCTAAGAAGATTTACCATTCTTCATCCAAAGTGAACAAAGCCATAGTGGATAAGGGGAGATGTTATATTGACTAAATTCATTGATAAAGACTCCTATATCCACAAACTAAGTATTTGCTTAAAATTCACTATACAAAGTCTTCAAGGAAGGTGATGGTAATTTCAATCTTCATGTATTGATTTCTTTTCTTTAGTGATTATAGTTCACCCTAGGGAGTATGCTTGAAGTGTTATGTTTCATGATTTTGTTTGTATTTAAAAATTAACTTAGAAACCAACCCATATAGTAATTTTATTCTATAGAAGGAATAAAATGTAGTGTTTAATTAACAATAATTTTGAAACATATTGACTCTAAAGAGTCATTTGGTTAATTTTTTTACTCTTTACAATATTATTGTTTAGTTTTTATTTACTATCTTATTTTCTTTAAGAAATGTTTTGGTAGGAGTTTAGCTCAATTCTCTCTTAGTAGGCTATCCCTAGGGTTCGTCTCTTTATTTTGAATTTATTTGGTATATTTTGAATATATTTTGAACTTTGTCATTACATGAGTCTTGTAAAACTTGTATATTTAACTAATTAAATGAAAAATAATTGAAGGAATGAATCACATAAGAATGTTTTCAAGGAGAAACCTTGATGGAGGTGGATGGTAGCAGTGGTCATAGAACCACAAGGTATGGAATTGGGTGTAGACCCATAATAATGAAGGAAAAATGTGAAAAAGGAGACAGTACAAAGGATCCTTGTGTGGTACACAAATAGAGAAAATAGGAAGATAGATAGCCAAAGGTGAGCATAAACCCACAAGAGAAAGAGGAAGAAATAAAATAGACCAGTATAAGAAAATAGAATAACTTTGTGTGTGTGTGTGTGTGTGTGTGTGTGTGCGCGCGCGCGCGCGTGTGTGTGTGTGTGTGTGTGTGTGTGTGTGTGTGTGTGTGTGTGAGAGAGAGAGAGAGAGAGAGAGAGAGAGAGAGAGAGAGAGAGAGAGAGAGAGAGAGAGAGAGAGAGAGAGAGAGAGAGAGAGAGAGAGAGAGAGAGATCCAATGATATCCATTTTAAAATTGAATAACTTTGAGTAATTTTTAACCTAATAGGTTAAGTTAATGAGATGATAAGGATATTTATTTCACTTAATTAAGTTGTTTAAATCCTTGTAAGATGCCTGGTGAGGTGTCCCTTCACTGGAAACACCTACCACAACTTCATCAAAAATAAATTCCATATAAATACCTAGGGCATTGACCCCCACACCAAGTGGGTATATATGGTATCCCATTTTAAGGGCATGGGAAAAAATAGTTATTTGGTCTGAGCCAAATTCACTATTTAGAGTAGATTATGACCTTGACCCAAATGAAGTATTGAATACCTTTTTTTAAGAGTAAATTAATTATTAGTGTCTCATTTTATGTAATTTTTACATGAATTAATGAAAATCATAGTATTTACAAGTTGTTACTTATGCCAGGTAGCACTATGCATTATGAACTATGTAATACATAAAGTGTCTTTGAGTTTGAATAGGTAAAAGTAGAATTATGTAATGTAAAATATAAAATACAATTTTATTAAACCAAAAATATTTATTATTCATTTAATTTTTTTCGTAATTAAGATTAAAATACAGATATGGAACTTTTTTTATACTAGTTATATTGCTTGTAGATTTTGTCTTACAAAGAGATTGATACAATGACATGGAATTAATTATTGGATCAAGTATATTAAATGTGTAAATTTATATTTAATAGAGTCATAGTTAATCCTAAATGAATAATTTAATTATTACATGTGATTGATTAAACAAAAAATATTAACTCTAAAATTAAATGAATACGTTAAGGATGTAATCAGATTTCATAAATTCAACTTGACTTGAAGAATCACCCCTATTTTATGGTAGTATATTATTATTGGGATTGATTATAGGATATTAAATATAAATTTATGCATATGATTTCCACCAATTAGTGATGCACTTTTGGAAATATGAATTCACCTGACATAATCCATTTGAAAGCAAAGTGCCTTAGCACAAAATCTGAATTTACATGTGTGCAACATTAATCTTCAATGTAGGGTAAGTGAGTATAATTAGGTTTATTTTTTATTCATAATAATAAAAAAGTATTGAAACTTGATAGTGATACTTAATAATTTTTTATATAACATAATATTTTTAATTTAAACTCAATGGTGTAGAACTCAACTAAAACTTTCAATCCCCTTGTATAAAATATAATATTTTCATTGTATTTTATTGACTCATAGTGTGTAAGGGATTAATAATATATGGAATTACCTTGTGTCTAGATAAGAGGTAAATCAATTATAATATTAATACTATTTATTACACTTAAATAACTTTTATTCATTATGATGAATAGTTGACATGGCCTCAAAACTCTTTTTGTACTACCTAGTGAATTTAATGGGTTGAATAATTCAAAGTAGGCCATGAAAGGATAAAATAACCTATAATAAAATAATTTGATGAATTATATGAATAATTGGTGAGTAAATATATTTTATATATATGTACGACATTGTATTCTAGTGGGATGATTTATAATGAATGATTTAGTTGTGGAATAAATAAAGAATGATAACATACTTACAAACCTAATTAATGAATCTACTTAGTGGGTACATTCAATTATGAATCTAATAGTGGTGGTTTAAATGGATATAATAGAGCTTTAGTAAAATATTTATAGGAAGTTTAACTATTTTTTAGATAAAATATTATATTAGACTTTTGATGAAATATTTTGAGGAAACATAGCTTTATTTAGATAAAAGAATAAATTAGACTTTTGATGAAATCTTTTGAGGAAACTTAACTAGCTTTTTTTGGATTAAAGAATTAATATTTTTGTTGCATAACCAAAGACTCAAAAATATTTTATGTTGTCAAAACATGAGTTAAATTAATAAAGTTAGTGGTTCATTTAAGGATGTAAAAAGTGATTAGTTACTTTATATTTTGTCATGATGAATGGAGATGGTCATGAGATAGAAAAATTAGCATGTTTTCAGTGTTGACAAAAGGGTAATTACATATTATGTTTTTAATATTTGTAGCACACACTTTATGTATGACACACATTACTATGAGAGATGATTATTTTATGTAACATGATACCGTGTGTGAAAAAACTCATAGAAGCATCTTATGATATGAGGATAATCATTGTGATGGTACCCTTCTTGTCCACATTAGATACATCAAAAAACAAGATTTAGTTTCTTTACACATTGAATTTTGTCTATCATATGAAATACAATATCTAATTTGGAATAATTTTTCATCATATTATCATGATACTCTCCAAAAAATTCAATATTTTCCACTTTTATTGTAGTTACTCTAACCTTAGATTTATTTTGGATATTTTCTTGAGCTATCACATACCAGATCTTATTTTAAAAGCATTCAAATAAACACATGGGATTATTTATGTTTTTTAAATTGGAAATACACCTTGATTATTAATTTAGATAACATGTGAATGTATTCCCACATAGACTATGTCATATTCTATCTAATTTCCTTAAAATTCTAAATGGTTTTACCAGCACATTTTTACATTTTGAATTCTAGAATAAATTTTTCTTTGATTTAAATTAATGTTATATTGGTGACACTATTATTTTAAGTTAATTAAATGGATAATATTTTTATATATCCTATGAGAGTACACTATTACTAGCCTCATCTATTAGGAATCCCTTAACTTTCCTCTTCATTTTATAGGTAAGGAAATTTTTCTTTGAGTCTACAAACCCATAATATGGTTATAATGTTACAAAATATCAAATATATAGTGCCATTATCCATAGAATATGACTAATTTCCTCTTTTTTGATGGGTGATTTCAATAATATGTATTGACTTTATAAAATGCTTACATATATTATAGGTGAAATTTAATTGGGTAGAACATTAGTTTGATGATCAATTTCTCTCTTGTGTTTTTTAATAATCTTTACAACTAATATAAACCATTTTATCTTTAGTATAAGATCTATATAATATTTAATATTTTTTATCTCCATAGTTATGGTATGCATAGGGGATGTGTCCCTATGGATTGAATGGATTAAACCTCAGGTATAAATAATAACCACTCTTGAACCTGACCTAAACATTACGTAAAATTGTGCATTATGAAAATAATTTTCTTCCCATTAAAATGCATACATTGAAGTTGAATATACCCACTGAAACTACTACTAACCTATTTTATCTCCTCTATAATTCCCTCTAACCAAGTTTTCCATTTAATGTCCCATCAAAACATGGGGATGATATCTTCCTCCTAATAACTTTATATGCTATCTTTATTTTACTTTGGAACCTTTGGATCTCTAAATATAATCTCATTTGGTGGAGTTCTACTTCCTCTTGATTTCATTAAAGTTCCTTGAATATTCCTACTCATAACTAACTTCACTCTTCCACATTCGACAAGGTTTTCCTTAGTCCAAATTATATGTTTTTCTATCTCCCTTTAAATCCCATATTTATTAAATAGGTAACTAACTAACTAATTAAATAGGTAAATAAAATTATTTATTACATAGTTTTATATTGTTAAGTAAAATTTGATTTTTCAAGTTATATAATTTTATATTTACTTTTCATTTCCAAACCACCCATATTTATAGATATTAATTATTAATACATATTAAATGAAACCTAAATATATAATCCAATCTTACTATTGTCTTATTTTCTCATCTTGAAGATGGATCATAGAGTGTCACAAAAGTTTATGATTTTAAAATATTTCATACAGTTTACCTAGAAAATATTCATATTTACTTCATGGACCATTTAAATACCATCTCTTTTATATAATTTGCTCTTGTCCATTTATTATATTTTATTATAAGGATTCATATAATCTATCCTCAAATGTTTTTCTATCCTTCAATCATATCCTAATAGTCATCATCCCCATATTTCATTTTCTAATAATTCCATATCAATATGATTAAACACCACTACCTTGTCAAAAACAAACATATACAATAATATTAGAATTAACTTCAATAATTTTCCTCATATTTTTGGTAGAAATAAATTCTACATAATCTATACAAAAACATATCCTTGTACACAAAAAATAGATACATATTTTTTAATGGTGGTGCTCACTCAATGATCAATCATATTCATCTATTCATTGTCTAAGATATGTAATTGATCCAAATTTTATTCAATTAAAAATGTATATCCATTTGGAAAGGTGTAAATCATTATTTTTAAAGATTTGATAACAATGCAACAAATAGTTAGGAAACTCATAGTAGAGAACTTCATAAATTTCACCATATTTATGAGGAGTGATAATTAATACTACATGCACTCTTAATGTAGTAGAGTTATTCTCTTAAATTTTATATACTGGATTCAAGCCACATATTAAGTTATTATTGACTAGACAACCAAATTAACATATATGCATTCAAACAACATAACCATTGTTAGAAGTGGACCATAGACTTCCTGATTATGACATACTATTGTTGTAGTCAACACTATCTAGTAAAACTCATAACATATTTAAATATTCATATATGTTTATTATATTATGAATTATTTTATAATGCACACTTTGTTCATCAAGAATATATATGTTTACTATTAATGATAAAACTTAACACATGTTATCATACACAACATACATCCATAATTTATAGAAAAATTCATGACTCATAGTTGTATTCAATCACAATGACTACAATGGGTAGGATACATTAGTTTCTAAAATATGAACATGAAACCCAAAATGACCAAAATAAACAGTAATTAAAAATTGAATTAAACTCATAAATATGTCAGAAAGAGATTATACTTTTATAAATGGTGAATATTTATAGATTCAACATGACTCTTCATATTCTTGAGTCATCATTTCCTATTTTGTCTAGTCTAATGTAAACATTTAACCTTCCATTATTAATTTTTACTTATATGATTATTTCAAATATAAAAAATATATAAAGTATACTTTTTTTCACACAAAAATTATATGAAAATACCTTTAGAGTATATTTTATAGTCTCCTACTAAGAATAAAATAAAAAATCATATACATGCAATAGAGCTTACTTGGTTATCATCTACTTAGTGTTTCCCTTTTTAATCTTCATACTGATGTTCTTTCCTATATCTTATTTCTTTTTCCTGTAACTATAAGAGTTAAGATAATAGAAAAAATTTAGGAAAAAAGTGAGATGGGTGCTTACCCTCAAATATATATGAGGATTAAACATGTGTTCATCCTGATAAGTTTACCCATAAACAATCTCATTCTAAGGCACACATATCAGAGCTCAATAGAGAACTAGACAACTATAGAATAATAACTTGGAGAATGTATAAAAGTTTCCATAAATGATCACAGTCAAAGAGGAGAGGGGTGGCTAAAATTTAAATTAAATTCAAATTTTTTTATAAAGATATTATACTTTTATAAATGATAAATATTTATAGATTCAATAGTTATGGAATATTTTCAAAAATTCCCCCCTCTTATTCCAAAAAATTTGGGATATTGTTCACACAGAAGTTGAGGTAGAAGTCAGGGAATTATTCCAATCTAGAACTATTTTAAGAGAAATAAACAATACTTTTTTGGTCCTCATTCCAAGAAATCCAAATAAAAATAACCTACATGGTTTATGTACAATAATCCTTTGTAACACAACTTACAAAATTTTATTGATCATCTTCGTGAAAATAATGAAACGCCTCTTGGATAAATTTATTGGGGAACAATAGGGGATATTCATTGTTGGAAGACAAATAACAAACATAATCACCTTGATACATGAATCCATCCACTCCATCTTTAAATATTGAATTTAAGGTGTGTTTCTTAAGCTAGACATAAATAAAGTAAATGATTAAATATCCTATAATTTATTAATGAAGATCCTTGAAAAACTAGGATGTAATTAGGACTTGAGTAATATCATATAAAACTACATAGCTACTCCCAAATTTACCATAATCCTTAATCCAACCCCCAAAGGTTTTTTATCATCATCTAGAAGACTAAGACAAGGGGATACCCTCTCCCTTATCCCTTCATCATAGTGGTAGAAACCTTGTTGATAAGTCTGCTAAAATCCTATACACAAGGTTTGATCAAATGCATCTTAGTAGTACTTAATACTAAACAAGTCACCCATGAACAATTTTTAGATGCCATGATCATATTAGGAAAAAATTCAATGGAGGAACCTAAAAAACTAAAATCCATTTTGTAAAACTATGAATCTATCTCAAACTAGTGCATAAATTTATGTAAAAGTTATCTTTTCTTCATCAACACTCTAGTAATATGATAAAAAAGTATTTCAAGGATATTAGAATGCCAAGTGAGTCCATTAATATAAAAATATTTGGGAATTCATATTTGAAGGTAAAATTGACTCCAATCTCTAAAATATCCTCATTGATATAATTCAAATAAAACCTGTAGGGTGAAAAGGACACATCCCCACTCACGTGGGAAAATTTTAGTTGCCCAAATCATCAATTCAAAGTATCCCAATATACCTAATGTCAATATTTTGGATACCCAATAAGATGGAAACAAAAATAGAACAAATTCAAAATAAGTTATTATGAAGGGGTATTGAGGAATACTTTAAGTTTTACCTAGTCTCTTCAGAAAAAGGTTATCTTCATAAATGAAATGGGGGACTAGGGATTAGAGTCATTGAGTCTATAAATAGGGCTCTACTAGAAAAAATGGGATGGAATATGATGATAGAGACTGGGATAGAATATTCAAGGAGAAATACCTAGAAGGGTCTATAGAAGACTGATTTCTTTGAGAAAAAGGTTCAAATGATGGTTCTACCTTTTGGAAAATCGTTAACAGCTATAAGGACCTACTACTAAAAGGAAACAAATGGAAAATGGGTGATGGGAAAAAAATAAACTATTGTTATGATGTTTATATGTCTACCACCTCCTCTCTTCATAAGGTATTTGACTTGAATTATGTATAGGCTTCAAGGAAAGATCAGGTTCCAAAGTCAAAAACTATTGAGATTTCAAAGACTTTAAAATTCTACCCCATAGAAGGCTACTATGCTAAAGAAGTGCATGCAATCTATAATCTCAATTATTCCATTAGATAGGTCCACATCCCCATGTTCCCTAAGAATGATATTTTTTTGTGGGTAGCTAAATATAATGGAAAGTACTTGGTCTCCTTAGGACATGTTAATGATCTAAATCTAGAGGATGGATGAAACTACTAGAAATATTTATGGATAAAATGCTTGACTCATAATGTAAATTTATTCTTTTGGTTGGTATCTCAAGATAAGATCCTAATTATGGATAATATGGAAAAAAATGGATGCATTATTACCAATCGATGTCCACTATGTAGGAAATTTAAGGACTTGATCCATCATTTGTTTCTATTATGTCGATTTATCTCATGCCTATTGGATTGGATATTGAACAAATTTAATCTCTCATGGGTTAAACTAGACAACATTCTTGATCTCATTATGAAATGAAAACCTCCTTGGAGTCTTCCATCCCTATCCTTTTTATGGAAGCTTACCCTCACACACAGGTTTTGGAGTGCTTGTAAAGCTTGTAATGATAGTTTATTGTAAGATAAAATACACAAGCCAAAATAGGTCTTCCTCCATATTTTCCATGACATCACTAATAATTTAAAGACATTCCCTCCCATAGATATAAATATAGGATCTACCTCCAAATGGTTTATTTTCATAAATTGGGAGATGGTACAAAAAAATAAATCTCTTTAAAAAGGCTTAATATGTAAACCTGTTAGGTGGAATCATCCAACTAAAGTATGGGTTAAACTCAAGTTATATGGAGCCTCAAAAGGAAACCTAGGCCCTTTATGTGGGGGGAGAACCATAATGAATTCAAGGTCAATTTTATCGCTACTTATGCAAGCCCCATGGGAATATAACAAACCATGTGGCTAAAGTGAAGGTGTCACTCTAGGAAATTCAACTTGCCTCCAACCTCAAGATGGAAATAATTATTGTTGAATAAGATTATCTGAATATCCTCAATTATATATAAGGTAAAAAAACCTTGCCCCACATAATAAAATTCATAACTAATGATGCTAAGTAAAGCTTGATAGATATGACAGTCCTCCATTATTCACACATATCGTGCAGGGAATTAGGTGGTATATTTACTTGATAATATCTGAGTAGGTATACCTCATTTAACTAACTATAACATTGGATTCCACATCCATGAAAGTGTCATATCAACCATTTGAAATGAAATCACCGAAAGATAGGATGGTGACATGGTATCCACATGCATGAACTCTACTTGTCAAATGAAGAATTTCAAAAATTATGAATTGTCATCATTAAAATGTGAGGAAAATTAATTAAAAAATGTGGTAAAGTGTTGAATACAAGTCATTTTATAACCATTAACTATAAGGCTTATTGAATCTTTCCAAACTTCATTTTCAGCTCTCAGGATACTATTGAGATAGGTGGAGATATGGACCACCTTGAACTGACTTCATGCTCAAAATTTAGAATCATGAATAAGGTGTGGAATAATATTTACATATGGGTTCTCACATTATTTATGTTGAGGTTAAATTAACATGACACATTTTTGGTGAAAGAATTCATTACAGTGTAGAACAAGAGGGTCGTAGAGTTAAGAGGAGTCATAATCTTGGTAATGGAAGAATTGATAAGAGAATCCATAGGGATTTATTATGGATGAATAAAACAATATAAATAACAATAAAAAATGATATTCTATATATTTTTTTCAAACTAATGAATTTGTCAAGATAGATAAAAATGGGCTTCCTCGCTCAAACATTCTGCACTAATTGCCCAAAGTCTACCTGAAAATAATAAAGTATCTAATGTTTGAAGGTAAGTACACCCTAGTCATTTCCCATCACTTTCTCCTACTAAATTATTTTTATGTTTAAAAAATTAGACTTCCCTATTATATCATCAAATCCTTTGAGAGCACTACTCTTGTTCACCAAATAAATGAAGTTAATCTCATCTTGTACTAGGGCTTTATCCTACTACTAGTAAAGCATGGTGAAACCCTCTAGGGTAGGGATTTTTTCATGAATGGGTCCTCTACTAAGGAGTATTGTATTGATGAATGACCTACTTTAGGGTCCCTTTTCCTAATAACTAGTATTTCTCATGTTAGCCCTAAATCCAAAATCTTAGCTGGAGACCCTCCCTTAAAACTCTATTTTCTTAAACATAAACCACTCTTACTAGATGAAATAACCTTAGGGGATGTGGTGGGGAGATCAAATACCCATTGATAGAGGAGATCAAAACAAACAAAGAGGATATGGATAAGTTTAATAATAATATTCATGAGATTAGGATGTGTCTAGTAGACCTCATACAAGATTAGAATTCCATGAACAAAGAGGTTGCTAATATGATCCAATCCTTCACTCATATAACTAAGACTGAAATGATCCCCCTAAATAAACACAAGCTAGAGTTAGAGGAGTATTTCCCCAATATCCCCATTATAGTCCCCACCAAGAAGACCCTTGTGAAGGAACAAATTTAGAAGACACCTAGAATGATCTTGGATAGGGACAATGTAGAAGGGCCCAAAAAAGAACTACAGATATAATTATGAAGAGAAAATAGGTCACACATGAGAAGGTGATTGAGGATGTAATGGAACATATGGTGGTATCCCCACTCCTATAATAATTTACTATTTATTTTCATACTATTGTGCCTTTTTCATAGATATTTAGATGCTAGTATCATTTCTATTTTTGTTTCTTAGCCCATGGGGATTCATACTTTATTCTACACTTTTTAACTATGGTTCTTGGTCCATATAAAACTAGGTTTTTTTATCTTATCAAATAAAAAAATTCATAGAGTCAACACGACTCTTTAGATTTTTCAATATCGGTTTCCTAATTTATCCAATCTAATGTAAACATTTATCCTTCCATTTTTTTTACTTGTATTATTATTTAAAATACAATAAATATTTTTTTCACATATAAACTATACAAAATACTTATAAAGTATCCTTTACAGTGTCATACTAAAAATAACATAAAATAAAATTATCATATACATGAAATATAGCCTATATGGTTTTCATCCACTTAGTGTTCCCTTTGTTATCTTCATTATCATGATATTTGTTTTATCTTCTTTCTCATGTATATAATTATAACAGTGAGGAACTTAGAAAAAATTTAGTAAAAGAATGGAGATGGGTGGCTACCCTTAGTTCTCTATGAGGAGAATACATTTTTACATCATTAAAGGTCAACATGAAAACAACCTCCTTTTAAGGCATAAATACTTATCCACACTATGGAAATAGAAACCTATATAAACACAAATTACAAACTATATTTAAGTGTATATACATGGTCACAATAAATTAGGAGTGTGGTGGAATTTTTTGACTTAACATTTTTTCCAATTAAAAAAAAAGAAAAACATATATTAAGTAAATAAACACTAACTTAGGGAAAGGGTTAAAATATAATGTCAAATTTTTTATTGTGTGTTTAGGACAATGTGATTAGTCATATAAATATGATTTATGAGTTAAGGGTAAGGGACTTTTTGGCTATTATTTGATAGGGAATATGTAATATAATCATGGGAAAATAAGATTAAATGATTGTAGTCACATATAATTATGTTTTAATACCTTGTCCCTATCTTATTTCTACCATGTGCCTTTACACCCAAGGCATACATAAATTAAATATAAATATAAATAATAGAATGAAATAATCATATAAAATAAATTCATCATGTAAACATAACATAAATGAAATAATAATGTCATTAATTAACCATTTCCAAATATAAAACAATCAATCATGATGCTTATAAATTTACACCTGATTATAATAATTTACTATATTATACTATAGTTAAATAGTGCTAATGTATGTGGTTTTTTTATATTTTTAAATCACTCACATACATTATTTAATATTTTTATTTTAATCCTATATATTTTAATCATTTTCCATTTGAATGAAATTTTAAAATAAAATATATATAATTTGGCCTCTAATTAGATTTTTATATTAGATCAAGGAAATATTTAGAGAAAAAATGTGTTCATATTTATAACAACTTAAAAATAACCTCCTTTTAAGGAACACATGTTGAGCTCACTATGGAACTATAAACCTATATAAATAAAACTTGAAAATTTTATCAAAGTGTAAATCAATGGGAACAATAAAATAGGAGTGTGGAGGAATTTTTGAGAATTATTTTTTAAGAAATTAATTTCACATATTAAGTAGAGAAACACTAACTTATGTAAAGTGTTAAATTCTAATATAAATTTTCCCATTTGGTGTTCAATACAATGTAATGGGTAATATACATATGATATATGAGGGAGGAGTGAATGGAGGTTTTGGATAGGACATGTTGTGGAATATGTATGATGATCATGGAAAATTATTTGTAAATGGTTGTATTCACATATAATTTTTTATGGAAAACACCCCCCTATTTATATAGAGAAGTGGGGGACCCCTATGAAAATTCTCAACTTAAAGCTTTACAGGATTTTCAAATACCCTTCCAATTAGCTTTGGACCTTGAGAATCATCAAACCTCTATTTTGTCTTGATATACCAAGAACTTCATGATGTTTGTAATGATGAGTCAATCTTTGATGGAGGCCCCTAGAATATTTTAGGTCTAAAATGAAATGGCCCTAAAACAATTTAGTGTCATTACATTCATAGTATAAATTATAATTATGAATAGGGTCCACTACACCTAGATTGGTTTAGTGTAATCAATTATTCAATTCATTATAATATACCCACAACCCCATAATCAAATTTATGTACATGTAACCCTCAATTAAGGTAAATACCCATTGAATATTGTATGGAGAAAATTATTTCCTATTAAATTCTACATATAGTTTGGGGAATATCGATATGTGGTCTATGACAATAATCTTTATACTATATGAGGGCACTCACCTTCCCAATATGATCACCTAGGTGTCGTTTCCCTACCTAATATAGTCACATCTATGGAATTATAATTATCACCTAGGGTATAAAACCCCATTTCTTCACATTCAAGATATTTGGGATATTATAATATGTACCCAATATATTAAAAAATAAGTACATTACTAGGGAATTTGTTTACATAAAATAGAAGTCTATAGTTCTTCATAAACTAATATCATTATACTCATAAAATCAAAACACATCATTTCATTTAGACAAGTCAAGATTCATAATGTTGAAGAATCATCATACTCCTATTTAATCAAGGATATTTAACATACCCAAGGTCAAGAAGGATATGTACACATATAAAATCCATAAGTACATAATATAATTTAAGTATGATTTGGTTTGTTAGAATTTTCATAAGCAAGGAATTTGCATTGGTGTTATCACATTTAGATCATTATACTTTGATCTTATAAAGTTTAGGGATCATTTCACTATACTCTTCTGCCTTATAATTATCATAATTTGAGATAACCTACATTACTCAGGGACAATTTTCTCAATTTATTAGAACAAAACACAATGGTTCTCTTCAAAGATAGATGACATCACACAAGTGATCCTCCATTGTGTGATTACCATTAATCATGAAATAATTTTCTTTTTATAAGAACATAATAAATCATCCTATAAGTCAAAACTAGGGTTCTCACCCTTATATTGATTCCCACATATCATTTAATTCTTTACATATGAGAACTATTTACACTTGTCAAAATATACCATTTTTTCCAAAAATCCAAGGTTACATTAATTGTATTTAATTTATGAAATTTTGTCTACTACATTTCCATATTACCTTTCCTTGTTAAATCTATTATATGTTTATATGAACTTATCCAATTTAAGAATTCATAAGTTATAAATCTTACATGCATTATAACATTGCATACTTGTAACACTAGCTTGCATATCACCTCTTACATTAAACATGCATAATTTTAATAATAAGCCTTCAACATAGCTTACATGAATCATCAATTAGGTAATAACTTCCATTAAACTTGATAAGCATTATAACCCTTGATTTCAATTAGTATAGGATAACAAGTCTCATACTCCTTTAACTTGAGGAGGAA